>CM033623.1:33520437-33647937 GCA_019453435.1 Rhinogobius similis | reverse complement strand
GGGCCGGACCAAAGGCTTGAACAATCGGAGCAAATGTTTGGGGCCACCACCAACAGGGGCCCCATGATCTGCTAAAAGATAAACTATAAAAATGTTAAATTGTACAAATATACTTTACTTTAATTTATCTTTAAATTCTGCATTAAAAAAGTACAATACCTTGTACAGCCAATTCACTTTATTCCTGAAGTTGTCGCGGGCGCCGCCATCTTGTTTCCGTTGTAGTTCACACGGTTCAATAAACATTTTACACATTTCAATTTACTTTATGGAATATTTTAGCAGCGAGACTTTTCCCTCGTTCGTCATTTACACGAACGGGATTCTCATCAAACGAGAAGTGCATCGATGTCTTTCATGTGGAAACAACAAACGTGTCCAATCTGCTCCTAAAGATGTTTTATTCTTCCATTGAATCCACTTCATCCATAGATTTCTCTGGGACATTGTAACTTCAAAGGACGTTTTCTTCAAATGCATTTTTGTCCCTCGAGACATAAAGATCAGCCTTAAAGTAGATCCTACACCAAACTGTACAATCTGGACTCAACAAAAAGCAACAAAAGTGTGACAAAAAGCAACAAAAGTGTGACAAAAAGCAACAAAAACACAACTTAAAGTGACGTAGTGACTATCAGCGATAAAAGCGCAACTTAAAGCAACAAAAACACAAAAAATGCGACAAAAACGTGGCTAAATATGACCAAAATGTGACTAAAAGTGACAAAAGAGCAATTATAAGCAACAAAAACATGATTATAACGATTGACACCAGGACGTTTTCTTCAAATACATTTTTCTCCCTCGAGACATAAAGATCAGCCTTAAAGTAGATCCTACACCAAACTGTACAATCTGGACTCAACAGGATTTAGACCAAACGTACAGAAGGATTTTTTAATATCTAATTCTAAAATGGATTTATTGAAATTTTAAGTTTAAAAAATGGGACGAAATGTGAATTTTTAGGACAATTTTCAATCCAATCTAGTTTACTTATAAACTAAAAAAGAAATCAAAAAGCCCCTCAGAACATTTTAATATGTTACAAAATTAACCAAGAAATTTAAACCTGGTTCTGTCCATTTTTCAGATTTAAATGTCCCAAATATGTGGATTTTTGGCAGTTTTTTTCCACAAAAAAGTCCTTATTTCTACATGAAAACATGACATGATGAAAAACTAATTTTTTTTCTTACATTTATGTGAGTAAAATACAGGAGAAGTTTACAATTAATATCTTTAAATTTAAGATTTTGTCCTGTTCACATGCAGCGTCTCACCTTAAAACAGGAGCGTGATCTGTGGCAAAAAGAGGCAAAAGTGGGCGGGGCCGAATGAGGTGAATTAAAATGTGCAATCAGATCAAATATTCCATCTAAAATGCAGCTGAACACAGGTTAAAGCGTGTTATTTATTGAAATTATCTGGGGGAGGACCCTCAAACCCCCCTTTACACGTGCCTGTCTCTAACGGTAAAAAGAGAACTGTAGACGCTGATGAACGTGTCCCGCTCCTGAGACCCCCAGTGACTTTTACACAACAGAATGAATGATGTTTAAACTGTCGGAAAAATGTGTCCGTTTCTGTAAATTGTCTCTGTGTTTTCAATGGTACGTCGCCTTTTGATGACATCACAGAGGGATTCTGTTTTAGCGCCACTTCCTGTCATTTTTAACTTTTACTTTTCACAATCTCTTCACAAAATGCAACTGCACAGATGTAAAACTGTGATAAATATTTACCACAGATGCCCTCCCATCGAAATAAGTCAGAATTAGACAAACATGAAAACCCTCACGTTTCACTTTGAAGCGAGTTCGCTCACAATGACGGTGTTTTTGAGATATATTCGTGTATTTAGATTTGTTTAATGTCAGACTGTGAAACAACATCTCCATGGAAACAAGCAGGTGGTGGACCCTTTGACAGAAAAGTGACATAGTGCAGCTTTAAACGTGAATAGAGTGGATTTAACCCTTCGAGTGTCCACAGCCTCTGACGCTTCGAGCTAAAGCTGTACTTTTGACTTCTCGGTCCAGAGCTGCACAAAGGCCGCTCTGTGAGGGTCATGTGACGCGGCGAGCAGCGAATCACGCGCCTCTGACACAACGACATCACCTCTGACCTCTGACCTCTGACCCCGGGCCGGTCACATGACACACGGGACAGCACGGGGCAAAGAAGAGCTCTGTGTTTGGGACAAAAGGACTGGACCGGGACTGGACCAGGACCAGGGCTGGACCGGGTCTGGACCAGGACTGGACGAGGACCAGGACTGGACCAGGACTGGACCGGGGCTGGACCGTGGACTGGACCAGGACTGAACCAGGACTGGACGAGGACCAGGACTGGACCAGGACCAGGACTGGACCAGGACTGGACCGGGGCTGGACCGGGGCTGGACCAGGACTGGACGAGGACCAGGACTGGACCAGGACCAGGACTGGACCAGGACTGGACCGGGCTGACCGTGACTGACCAGGACTGACCAGGGCTGGACCGGTCTGACCAGACTGGACGAGACCAGACTGACCAGGACTGGACCGGGGCTGGACCGTGGACTGGACCAGGACTGAACCAGGACTGGACGAGGACCAGGACTGGACCAGGACCAGGACTGGACCAGGACTGGACCGGGGCTGGACCGGGGCTGGACCGGGGCTGGACCAGGACTGGACGAGGACCAGGACTGGACCAGGACCAGGACTGGACCAGGACTGGACCGGGGCTGGACCGTGGACTGGACCAGGACTGAACCAGGACTGGACGAGGACCAGGACTGGACCAGGACCAGGACCAGGACTGGACCGGGGCTGGACCGGGGCTGGACCGGGGCTGGACCAGGACTAGGGACTGGACCAGGACCAGGACTGGACCAGGACTGGACCGGGGCTGGACCGTGGACTGGACCAGGACTGAACCAGGACTGGACCAGGACCAGGACTGGACCAGGACTGGACCGGGGCTGGACCGGGGCTGGACCAGGACTGGACCAGGACCAGGACCAGGACCAGGACTGGACCAGGACCAGGACCAGGACTGGACCAGGACCAGGACCAGGACCAGGACTGGACCAGGACCAGGACTGGACCGGGACCGAACCAGGTCTAATCCATAAAGTATGTGAGTGAATGAAGATGCATAAACACAAATAAACACATGATGCGTTCATTTCTTTTCTTCAAAAGGGTCTGGGGTCTGGGCGGATCAGGCCTGTCCTTCTCAGGGTCACGTTCTCCAGCATTACACGTGCATTAAATACATTTTAACAAATGATTTCTCAAATATACAATTTAAGATACGTTCTTTTTTCATATAAATGTTTTGAACAGTGTTTTAAGATGGAAAACAGAATTACTTCCCTTAATGTTCCACATGTTTAGCCCTCGGACAGATCTGTTTTACTTTAGTTAAACCAGGACTAAACAGAGTCTCTTTGAGGCCCCTGAACTTGACCCTGACAGAGCAAAAGTAAACACTTCCTGGAATCACCTGAGGTCAAAGGTCACATTCTTAGAAAACAGGAAACAGCAGCAAAGACCGAGGGGCCCGGGTCCAGTCCTGGTGTAGACCTGGTTTAGTCCTGGTTCAGTCCTGGTTCAGTCCTGGTTTAGTCCTGGTTTAGTCCTGGTTCAGTCCTGGTTTAGTCCTGGTTTAGTCCTGGTTTAGTCCTGGTCCAGTTCTGGTTTAGTCCTGGTTTAGTCCTGGTTCAGTCCTGGTTTAGTCCTGGTTTAGTCCTGGTTTAGACCTGGTTCAGTCCTGGTTCAGTCCTGGTTTAGACCTGGTTTAGTCCTGGTCCAGTCCTGGTTTAGTCCTGGTTTAGTCCTGGTTTAGTCCTGGTCCAGTCCTGGTTTAGTCCTGGTTTAGTCCTGGTTTAGTCCTTAACATTTGTCTCTGTGGCTCCAGACCAGGCCCAGGTCTGGTCCTGCTTCGGTCCCGGTCTGGTCCAGTCCTGGACTTGGTCTGGCTCCGGTTTCATTCCTCGAAAGTGCCATGTTTACATTCCAGAGTCCCACACAAAGCCGGTTATAGACCTGGACCAGACTCGGAGTTTACTTTGATTCAAAATAATCCAGGAAAAAGTGAACTGTTTGAATACGACTTTTTCCGAATCATTTGAACGTTTTTCCAGGATTTTCCTCGGAACAAGTTCTGCAAATCAGAACGACCTGTTTGTCGTTTGTTTAGATCCAAAACCCGACCAAACAAGGCGCCGCTCCTTCTCCTGATCATGGATGTATTAAATGAACTGGATAAGCCCCGCCCCCTATGTCTGTGTCCCAGATTGATTAGTGGTCGTGTGAGGTACTGCAGCCTCTTGGAACCAGCCTTTTTCTAAAATGTCACATTATAATCACAGACAGGACTGAATTATTATCGGTATTTAAATAAAATAGAAGGAAATGTTCTTTTCTACCGTTTCTAAAATCACAGAAATTACCGTTTTTATCTGAAGTGACGTCACACAAACATGTGTGAGTCACGTGAACGAGCGTCGGACGATACAAACAGAAGCTCGTGGAAAAGGCTCGACTAGAGACACCTGTAAGTTGTATTTTATTTCATTTCAGACGCTTCACGTGTGTCTAACATGAAGAACACAATTACAATCACACAAGCTAACGCTAACACAAAGACCTGCAGCTGCTGGTCGTTCACGTTGCTCAAAGCATCATGGGGGATTGTGGTCACGTGGCGCCCTAAAGCAAAGATGGCCGCCTCTATATCAGGAAGTAAAGCAAAGATGGCCGCCTCCGTATCAGGAAGTAATGCGGAAGTAAGACATTTTATGTGGTCATGAGCCAATGAGCTCAGGCCACAGGGAGGAACAGGGCGCCATTTTGGATTCATCTTCCAGGTTTTATTATAGTTCTATGATCCTGATCCAGACCGTCCCGCCGCTGGACTCAGACCTGGGCGTTTGTGGCCCAGGGGCTGGATTTGGCCCTTGTCCGGCTTTAATTGGACCCCTGAAGGTTTGTGATAATTGTTGCTCTCGTCAGGACACACCACGGGTCCCCATGGTGTCCCCCATTAGTCATCACCGCAGCAATAACTCTTCTTCCTGATGTCATAATAAGAAAGTATAAATAAGAAAATTGAGTTGTTGCATTAAAAGAATGAATATATTTTCAGTTGAATTATGTTAATGAAGTGTGTTTTTAACCCTTCAGTGTTAAGTACAGGTTGTAAAAGGAGCAGAGAACCAAAGACTGCTCTTCTTTCTTCTCCTTTTCATTCATTTTTCTGTTTGAAATAATGTCACTGATGATATATTTTTATGACATGAAAAAAAAAAAAGTCATTTAGACCTGACCTGCAGGGGCTCTGTTTCAGCCCACGTCCACACGCCTTGTTTGGTCGTTTTTTGGGATCGAAGGTTAAAGTGTTAAGTGTATTGAATATCATCAAAATATGTATCACAGCCCCATTTTATTTTGATAGTTCTGTTTCTGTAACTGGTAGTGGTGGTAACCGTGGTAACCCCCCCCTGCCCCGCCCCTTCTACTGTTGAGAGACTTGAAAACGGTACGTTACAACTTTAGCTCTGTGATTTTGGTGTTATTTTGAGTTTGTACAGTTATGTTAACATGTTTTAATTCACTCAATATGTGACCTAAGATTGTACAGTATTATTTTAATGTGGTTGGTGAAATATTTACTTCTATTTAATCATCGTAGAAAGGGGTTCAGAGGTTGTCATCCGGACGCCGTTTAAAGATCGAGACGTTTCGACTTTTATCCAAAAGTCATTGTCAATCAGAGCTGGTCTGGGAACTTGGGCTTATATGCTACTCAGAGTACTGGGAGTCCTGCCCCCAGGGAGGAGTCACTGAGTCCTGTCTTTGTTAGAAAATTGTTTGTTTGTCACCTGGGACTTGATTAATAGGTCTGTCTTGTTTGATTAATGGTTGGCCTCACCTAGTTTCACCTGTGACTAAGGTCTATTGTTCTATTGATAGCTGGCTGTAGCTCCTCCTCACTGCTGATTACCTCATTAGCATTTGACTGGTCTATTGATCTGGACCAAGGTGTTAGGATGCTGTCATAAATTTTGGCTAAATTAAATCTTAAGCCCCCATTCCTGTTTAGAGACGGATTTTCTCTTTTTACAAAAATGGCCTCCTTTACTCCTCTTTCAAACCAGTTCTTTTCTCTGCTCAAAATCTTCACCTCACTGTCCTCAAACGAGTGATTTGTAGCTTTTAGGTGCAGATGGACTGCACTCTGCAGTCCTGTGGAGGCCGCTCTTCTGTGTTGGTACAGCCTTTTGTGCAATGGCTGTTTTGTTTCTCCTATGTAACGTTCTTTACAACTGTCCTCACTGCACTCTATCGAATAAACTACATTGCTCTGTTTCTCTGTCGGCCTCTTGTCTTTCGGATGGACCAGTTTCTGTTTAAGTGTATTGCCAGGTTTGTAATAGACAGGGATGTCGTGTTGTCTAAAAATCCTTTGAAACTTCTCAGACAGGCCCGAGACATAAGGGATAGAGACCCCCCTCCTGCTAGGGTCTTTATCCTTTCTGTCCTGTTTCTTGGCTCTTCTGACTTTGTTAAAGGCCCAGTTGGGGTATCCACAAGCTGAGAGGGCACGTTGGACATGTTCTTCCTCCTTCTTTCTCCCCTCAGAGCTGGTGGGTACTTCATGGGCTCTATGTTGCAATGTCCTAATCACTCCTAACTTGTGCTGCAGTGGGTGGTTAGAACCGAATAATAAGTACTGATCTGTGTGGGTGGGTTTCCTGTATACTTCTGTCTGAAGGCTGCCTTCCTCCTCTCTGATTGTGGAGCAATCAAGAAACGCCAACCGGTTGTCCTTAGCATCTTCTCGGGTGAACTTAATGTATACATCCAACCCATTGATATGCTCAGAGAACGTTTCCAGCTCTTGTTTCTTGATTATCACAAAGGTATCATCCACGTAACGCAGCCAGAGGCTCGGAGGTGTGCCCAGGAAGGAGGTCAGCGCCTTTTTCTCGAAGTGTTCCATATACAGGTTGGCTACGATCGGCGAGACCGGAGAGCCCATAGCACAGCCGTGGATCTGTCTGTAAAAATGTCCCCTGAATTGGAAGTAAGTTGTGTTAAGGCAGATGTCCAATAATTGGCAGATGTGTTCAGGTGTGAGTTTGGTCCTTTCCGGTAGGGTTGAGTCCTCCTGCAGTCGCATCCTCACTGCTGCCACTGCCTCCGAGGTAGGAATACAAGTGAAAAGGGACACCACGTCGTACGAGACCATAACGTCATCTGGGTCCATTCGGAGGCGTCTCACTTTGCTCACAAAGTGCTGTGTGTTTTCCACACAATGTTCTGAGTTTCCCACTAACGGAGCCAAGATGGTGGTCAAGTGTTTAGCTACATTGTATGTGATGGAGTCCGTGCTACACACAATGGGTCTCAATGGGACATTCTCTTTGTGTATTTTGGGGAGGCCATAAATACATGGAATGGCTTCACCGGGATACAGTCTGTAGTACAGAGGCCTGTCAATCAACTCCTCCTTCTCAAGCTTCTGTAGACAGTCTATAACCTTCTTCTTGTAGCTACTCGTGGGGTCCCTTTTCAGTCTTTCATATGTGGAGGTGTCCTCAAGGAGACTGTTGACTTTGGACTCATAGTCCGCTGTGTTCAAGATCACTGTGCAGCGTCCTTTGTCAGCTGGTAAGATGTTTATGGTATGGTCCTTTTGTAAAGCTGAAAGTGCCTTCCTCTCTTCTGGTGTGATGTTGGAAGGAGGAGGTTTGGCACTTTTTAGAGTGGTGGTGACCCGCATCCTGAGGTCTGCTGCCTCGGCATCATTCAATTTGTTGTTTCTGATGGCTGTCTCTGTGGCTGTGATGTACTCTGTTGTTGGGATATGGTTGGAGGTGACCGAGAAATTGAGTCCTTTGGAAAGGACATCTATTTCTGCCTGAGTCAGGATGAGGTCTGAAAGGTTTTTGATCCAGCTATTCCTGTTAAAACTTGTCTCACCTTGGGCTGTCCCTAACCTCCTGTTGTGCTGATCTTTACTAGTGTTGATCTTTTCCAAAAGTGAGGAGAACTTCTTGATTTGTCGTTCCTTACTTTTCTTGTGCTGTGCTCCCTGTGCAATCTGTGTAAAGTCTAACACTCTTCTGAGAATATCTTCAGGGACCATGTTCGTAAGTTCCTTCTGAATAATTTCCATTCTGTACCTTAGTTTATCTATTTTGGTGTTGTTCTCCCTAATTCTTTCACTAAGCATCTGCATCAGGTTTCTTCTCCAAATCTTCTCTGCTCTGTGTCCTTTAACTGGGGATTTGATCTGTAGGCTCCTCGGGATTATGTTACTCTGTCTACACCTCAAGTTAAACCGGACGTGATTTCTGTTGTCGGCTAATTTCCTGGCTGTATTCTCAAGTTCCCGTACCAGATCTAAGGTACCTTGCCCAAAATTCTCCAGAATTCGTCGATGTAAACCCTCATTCGTCCAGGTGTGGTCCATCGTAGAAAGGGGTTCAGAGGTTGTCATCCGGACGCCGTTTAAAGATCGAGACGTTTCGACTTTTATCCAAAAGTCATTGTCAATCAGAGAGCTGGTATGGGAACTCAGGCTTATATGCTACTCTGAGTACTGGGAGTCCAGCCCCCAGGGAGGAGTCACTGAGTCCTGTCTTTGTTATAAGATTGTTTGTTTGTCACCTGGGACTAGATTAATTGGTCTATCTTGTTGATTAATGGTTGGCCTCACCTAGTTTCACCTGTGGCTAAAGGTCTATTGTTATCTTGATAGTTGGCTGTTGCTCCCTCCTCACTGCTGATTACCTCATTAGCATTTGACTGGTCTATTGATCTGGACCAAGGTGTTAGGATGCTGTCATAAATTTTCTATTTAATCATGTTATTTGAAGAAGTTGTAATCTCTCAGTATCAGCAGTTACAGAGGAGTAACTGTCAAGGCTCATAATGTCGCTAAATCTATTTAAATACAAACATACATGGAGTTCAATTGTCATTATTGTTTAGTTGTTACAGTTCAGGGGCAGAAGCTGATGTCACCAAATGTTTACCAGGTCCTGTATTTTTTGTGTGTGATTTCAGTCTTCTTTATAAAACTCACAAAACCTTCAAGACTGGTGACGTCTATGCAACCTGGGTGAAAGTTCAGGGGTTACACAAACGACCAAAGAAGAGCAGGTTTGGGCCGTGGAATCTCTCGTTTAAAGTAGAAACATTCTGCAAAATCTGCCTTGTTTTAAAGTCCACGGCTCAGGTTTTCATGTTTGTCTGATTCTGACTGGTGGGAGGGCATCTGTGGTAAAGAACTAAAACTTTAAAATGACACGTTCTGAGTTCAAAAACAGGACCCTGTGTGAGTCCAGGCCCCACTCCTGACACCGAGACATGAAAACAAGACTGCAGTTTGTCCAAATGTTTGAGTGAAACTGAATTGTTCTGAGAAACGTCTTGTGGACAAATGAGACCCAGACAGAGCTTTTAGGTGAAGCCCATCACTCCAGAGTTCACCGAAAAGAGGCTCAAAGAAAAGACACAGCACCGACTCCCAAATATGGTGCTGGTTCAAAGACGTTCTGGGGATCGTCGTGTTCAGCAAAAAAACACTGTCTGTTGAACAAATGTGGACAAAAACAAACGGCTCAAAACCAACGACTCAGACATGTTCAATAACAGATCATTACTGGATTTATCCTGAGACAAGTACATTTGGTTATTTATTTATTTGGTGGTTAATCACTCAGGTTCAGTGCTCAGTGTTAGCTCAGTGTTAGCTCAGTGTTAGCTCATTGTTAGCTCATTGTTAGCTCAGTGTCAGCTCAGTGTTAGCTCGGTGTTGGCTCAGTATTAGCTCAGTGTTAGCTCAGTGTTAGCTCAGTGTTAGCTCAGTGTTGGCTCAGGGTTAGGTCATTGTTAGCTCAGTGCTAGCTCATTGTTAGCTCATTGTTATCTCAGTGTTAGCTCAGTGTTAGCTCAGTGTTAGGTCATTGTTAGCTCAGTGTTAGCTCAGTGTTGGCTCAGTGTTAGCTCATTGTTATCTCAGTGTTAGGTCATTGTTAGCTCACTGTTAGCTCCTCAGTGTTAGCTCAGTGTTAGGTCATTGTTAGCTCAGTGTTAGCTCATTGTTTGCTCATTGTTAGCTCGGTGTTAAATCATTGTTAGCTCATTGTTAGCTCAGTGTTAGGTCATTGTTAGCTCAGTGTTAGCACGGTGTTAAATAATTGTTAGCTCATTGTTAGCTCAGTGTTATGTCATTGTTAGCTCAGTGTTAGCTCAGTGCTAGCTCAGTGTCAGCTCAGTGTTATCTCAGTGTTACCTCATTGTTATCTCAGTATTAGCTAATTGTTAGCTCAGTGCTAGCTCAGTGTTAGCTCAGTGTTACCTCATTGTTAGCTCAGTATTAGCTAATTGTTAGCTCAGTGTTAGGTCAGTGCTAGCCCAGTGTTAGCTCAGTGTTGGTTCAGTGTTAGCTCAGTGTTGGCTCAGTATTAGCTCATTGTTAGCTCATTGTTAGCTCAATGTTAGCTCAGTGTTAGCTCAATGTTGGCTCAGTATTAGCTCAGTGTTAGCTCAGTGTTAGCTCATTGTCAGCTCAGTGCTAGCTCAGTGTTAGTTCAGTGTCAGCTCAATGTTAGCTCAGTATTAGCTCATTGTTATCTCATATTTAGCTCAATGTTAGCTCAGTATTAGCTCATTGTTATCTCATATTTAGCTCAATGTTAGCTCAATATTAGCTCATTGTTATCTCATATTTAGCTCAATGTTAGCTCAGTCTAAATTGTACAAAACAAAAACACTGAATACTTCACCAAAGAACACAGTTCAAAAAGAGTTTAAAGTTTAAAAAAGAACGGGACGTGTTTGAGCCAAATCAAAACAGTTTGATTTTACATATTTATAACTTAAATATTATTGAAATTGGTTGAAAATCATGAAGAATTATGAATATAACAAAAACTAGTCCAAACACCGTCCTGATGCAGCTCCGGGACACAAAGACAAAGACGGTTTATGTTTCATGACTGTCGCTGTCAAAATGTCTTCCTTCCGCGACTTTTACCGACAAAACCTTCAATTTCTCCCAAACAACAAACTTTAGACGCCGTAAATGAACCCAAAGTGTCCGCGCCTCGTCCAATCATCTGCGAGCGCTGCTATCTGTCGCCCAATCAGCTTCGAGATCAGGTTTCAGGCGTGACATAACTCGCTTACGGTACGGAACATGAGCCGCTATTATTCAAATGTCTGCCATCTTTATTGTCCAGAGAAACGACACAGTGACCCAGAACCAGGAAGTGTTCACAGTCTGCGCCGTTTACAGGATTCTGTCACGGTCCCAAAGCCAGACCTGGTCCTGATCCTGGTTTAGTCCATGGAAGATCCTTAGTTTGTGCAGCTCAATGAAGCAGTAACTGACAAAAATGCATCTAAGAGCGATAAAAACGCGACAAAATGAGACAAAAGCAACTAAAAAGTGACAAATACACAACTAAAAGCAACAAAAATGCACAAAAAAAAATGCAATTAAATGTGACAAAAATGCAATTAAAAGCAACTAAAACACAACTAAAAGCAACCAAAATGCAACTTAAAGCGATAAAAACGTGACAAAAACGCAACTAAAAGTGACAAAAATGCAATAATGAACTAACTGCAACAAAAATGCACGAAATGCAACAAAAATGCAATTAAAGGTGACAAAAGTGCAATTAAAAGCAACTAAAAGCCACAAAACTGCAACTTAAAGCGATAAAAACGTGACAAAAAGTGACAAAAACACATCTAAAAGTGACAAAAATGCAATTAGAAGCAACAAAAATGAACTAAGTGCAACAAAAATGCAATTAAAAGCAACAAAAATGCAATTAAAAGCAACAAAAATGCAACTACCTGCAACAAAAAGTGACAAAATGTGACAAAAATCCAATTAAAAGCAACTAAAATGCAACTAAAAGCAACAAAAATGCAGCTTAAAGCGATAAAAACGTGACAAAAAGTGACAAAAACGCAACTAAAAGTGACAAAAATGCAACTAAATGCAACAAAAAGTGACAAAATGTGACAAAAATGTTATCAAAGGCAACAAAAACAATCAAAACACAACTAATAGCGACAAAAGGCGTGACATAACTCGCTTACGGTACGGAACATGAGCCGTTATTATTCAAATATCTGCCATCTTTATTGTCCAGAGAAACGACACAGTGACCCAGAACCAGGAAGTGTTCACAGTCTGCGCCGTTTACAGGATTCTGTCACGGCCCCAAAGCCAGACCTGGTCCTGATCCTGGTTTAGTCCATGGAAGATCCTTAGTTTGTGCAGCTCAATGAAGCAGTAACTGACAAAAATGCATCTAAGAGCGATAAAAACGCGACAAAATGAGACAAAAGCAACTAAAAAGTGACAAATACACAACTAAAAGCAACAAAAATGCACAAAAAAAATGCAATTAAATGTGACAAAAATGCAATTAAAAGCAACTAAAACACAACTAAAAGCAACAAAAATGCAACTTAAAGCGATAAAAACGTGACAAAAACGCAACTAAAAGTGACAAAAATGCAATAATGAACTAACTGCAACAAAAATGCACGAAATGCAACAAAAATGCAATTAAAGGTGACAAAAGTGCAATTAAAAGCAACTAAAAGCAACAAAAATGCAACTTAAAGCGATAAAAACGCGACAAAAAGTGACAAAAACACATCTAAAAGTGACAAAAATGCAATTAGAAGCAACAAAAATGAACTAAGTGCAACAAAAATGCAATTAAAAGCAACAAAAATGCAATTAAAAGCAACAAAAATGCAACTACCTGCAACAAAAAGTGACAAAATGTGACAAAAATCAAATTAAAAGCAACTAAAATGCAACTAAAAGCAACAAAAATGCAGCTTAAAGCGATAAAAACGTGACAAAAAGTGACAAAAATGCAACTAAAAGTGACAAAAATGCAACTAAATGCAACAAAAAGTGACAAAATGTGACAAAAATGTTATCAAAGGCAACAAAAACAATCAAAACACAACTAATAGCGACAAAAGGCGTGACATAACTCGCTTACGGTACGGAACATGAGCCGTTATTATTCAAATATCTGCCATCTTTATTGTCCAGAGAAACGACACAGTGACCCAGAACCAGGAAGTGTTCACAGTCTGCGCCGTTTACAGGATTCTGTCACGGCCCCAAAGCCAGACCTGGTCCTGATCCTGGTTTAGTCCATGGAAGATCCTTAGTTTGTGCAGCTCAATGAAGCAGTAACTGACAAAAATGCATCTAAGAGCGATAAAAACGCGACAAAATGAGACAAAAGCAACTAAAAAGTGACAAATACACAACTAAAAGCAACAAAAATGCACAAAAAAAAATGCAATTAAATGTGACAAAAATGCAATTAAAAGCAACTAAAACACAACTAAAAGCAACAAAAATGCAACTTAAAGCGATAAAAACGTGACAAAAACGCAACGAACACTGACAAAAATGCAATAATGAACTAACTGCAACAAAATGCACGAAATGCAACAAAAATGCAATTAAAGGTGACAAAAGTGCAATTAAAAGCAACTAAAAGCAATAAAAATGCAACTTAAAGCGATAAAAACGCCGACAAAAAGTGACAAACACACATCTAAAAGTGACAAAAATGCAATTAGAAGCAACAAAAATGAACTAAGTGCAACAAAAATGCAATTAAAAGCAACAAAAATGCAATTAAAAGCAACAAAAATGCAACTACCTGCAACAAAAAGTGACAAAATGTGACAAAAATCCAATTAAAAGCAACTAAAATGCAACTAAAAGCAACAAAAATGCAGCTTAAAGCGATAAAAACGTGACAAAAAGTGACAAAAATGCAACTAAAAGTGACAAAAATGCAACTAAATGCAACAAAAGTGACAAAATGTGACAAAAATGTTATCAAAGGCAACAAAACAATCAAAACACAACTAATAGCGACAAAAGGCGTGACATAACTCGCTTACGGTACGGAACATGAGCCGTTATTATTCAAATATCTGCCATCTTTATTGTCCAGAGAAACGACACAGTGACCCAGAACCAGGAAGTGTTCACAGTCTGCGCCGTTTACAGGATTCTGTCACGGTCCCAAAGCCAGACCTGGTCCTGATCCTGGTTTAGTCCATGGAAGATCCTTAGTTTGTGCAGCTCAATGAAGCAGTAACTGACAAAAATGCATCTAAGAGCGATAAAAACGCGACAAAATGAGACAAAAGCAACTAAAAGTGACAAATACACAACTAAAAGCAACAAAAATGCACAAAAAATGCAATTAAATGTGACAAAATGCAATTAAAAGCAACTAAAACACAACTAAAAGCAACAAAAATGCAACTTAAAGCGATAAAAACGTGACAAAAACGCAACTAAAAGTGACAAAAATGCAATAATGAACTAACTGCAACAAAAATGCACGAAATGCAACAAAATGCAATTAAAGGTGACAAAGTGCAATTAAAAGCAACTAAAAGCAACAAAAATGCAACTTAAAGCGATAAAAACGCGACAAAAGTGACAAAAACACATCTAACAGTGACACAAATGCAATTAGAAGCAACAAAAATGAACTAAGTGCAACAATAAGGCAATTAAAAGCAACAAAAATGCAATTAAAAGCAACAAAAATGCAACTACCTGCAACAAAAAGTGACAAAATGTGACAAAAATCCAATTAAAAGCAACTAAAACACAACTAAAAGCAACAAAAATGCAACTTAAAGCGATAAAAACGTGACAAAAACGCAACTAAAAGTGACAAAAATGCAACTAAATGCAACAAAAAGTGACAAAATGTGACAAAAATGTTATCAAAGGCAACAAAAACAATCAAAACACAACTAATAGCGACAAAAGGCGTGACATAACTCGCTTACGGTACGGAACATGAGCCGTTATTATTCAAATATCTGCCATCTTTATTGTCCAGAGAAACGACACAGTGACCCAGAACCAGGAAGTGTTCACAGTCTACGCCGTTTACAGGATTCTGTCACGGCCCCAAAGCCAGACCTGGTCCTGATCCTGGTTTAGTCCATGGAAGATCCTTAGTTTGTGCAGCTCAATGAAGCAGTAACTGACAAAAATGCATCTAAGAGCGATAAAAACGCGACAAAATGAGACAAAAGCAACTAAAAAGTGACAAATACACAACTAAAAGCAACAAAAATGCACAAAAAAAAATGCAATTAAATGTGACAAAAATGCAATTAAAAGCAACTAAAACACAACTAAAAGCAACAAAAATGCAACTTAAAGCGATAAAAACGTGACAAAACGCATAACTAAAAGTGACAAAAATGCAATAATGAACTAACTGCAACAAAAATGCACGAAATGCAACAAAAATGCAATTAAAGGTGACAAAGTGCAATTAAAAGCAACTAAAAGCAACAAAAATGCAACTTAAAGCGATAAAAACGCGACAAAAAGTGACAAAAACACATCTAAAAGTGACAAAAATGCAATTAGAAGCAACAAAAATGAACTAAGTGCAACAAAAATGCAATTAAAAGCAACAAAAATGCAAGAAAAAGCAACAAAATGCAACTACCTGCAACAAAAAGTGACAAAATGTGACAAAAATCAAATTAAAAGCAACTAAAATGCAACTAAAAGCAACAAAAATGCAGCTTAAAGCGATAAAAACGTGACAAAAAGTGACAAAAACGCAACTAAAAGTGACAAAAATGCAACTAAATGCAACAAAAATTCACAAAATATGACAAAATGTTATCAAAGGCAACAAAAACAATCAAAACACAACTAATAGCGACAAAAGGCGTGACATAACTCGCTACGGCACGGAACATGAGCCGTTATTATTCAAATATCTGCCATCTTTATTGTCCAGAGAAACGACACAGTGACCCAGAACCAGGAAGTGTTCACAGTCTGCGCCGTTTACAGGATTCTGTCACGGTCCCAAAGCCAGACCTGGTCCTGATCCTGGTTTAGTCCATGGAAGATCCTTAGTTTGTGCAGCTCAATGAAGCAGTAACTGACAAAAATGCATCTAAGAGCGATAAAAACGCCGACAAAATGAGACAAAAGCAACTAAAAGTGACAAATACACAACTAAAAGCAACAAAAATGCACAAAAAAATGCAATTAAATGTGACAAAAATGCAATTAAAAGCAACTAAAACACAACTAAAAGCAACAAAAATGCAACTTAAAGCGATAAAAACGTGACAAAAACGCAACTAAAAGTGACAAAAATGCAATAATGAACTAACTGCAACAAAAATGCACGAAATGCAACAAAAATGCAATTAAAGGTGACAAAAGTGCAATTAAAAGCAACTAAAAGCAACAAAAATGCAACTTAAAGCGATAAAAACGCGACAAAAAGTGACAAAAACACATCTAAAAGTGACAAAAATGCAATTAGAAGCAACAAAAATGAACTAAGTGCAACAAAAATGCAATTAAAAGCAACAAAAATGCAATTAAAAGCAACAAAAATGCAACTACCTGAAACAAAAAGTGACAAAATGTGACAAAATCAAATTAAAAGCAACTAAAATGCAACTAAAAGCAACAAAATGCAGCTTAAAGCGATAAAAACGTGACAAAAAGTGACAAAAACGCAACTAAAAGTGACAAAAATGCAACTAAATGCAACAAAAAGTGACAAAATGTGACAAAAATGTTATCAAAGGCAACAAAAACAATCAAAACACAACTAATAGCGACAAAAGGCGTGACATAACTCGCTTACGGTACGGAACATGAGCCGTTATTATTCAAATATCTGCCATCTTTATTGTCCAGAGAAACGACACAGTGACCCAGAACCAGGAAGTGTTCACAGTCTGCGCCGTTTACAGGATTCTGTCACGGTCCCAAAGCCAGACCTGGTCCTGATCCTGGTTTAGTCCATGGAAGATCCTGAGTTTGATTGGATTTTTAACGTCTCTGTTTACGTTTCCTGGAGGAGGAAGTATTTGAATCAAACGGTCCTAGTTCTCACAAACCCTTTGGCCCAGTTTTAATATTATTCACGTCCGTTTTCTGATGCGTGAACAGTTTTTTTCAGACGTGGAACTGGGTCAAACCGTCAGAGCAGAAGTGTTTTCTCACGTGGAACCTTTTCAGTTTCAGTTTGATGTGTGTTCCACAGCCACATGTTTTCAAACTAAACAAATGTTTAGCTAATCACAAGCTAAATAAATGTGGTCAAACAAACGTCTCAAACATTTAAAATAACAGATTATTTTCAGATTCAGCTCAACAGAAAATACGTTTGACGCAGACACAAAACAAGTGCTCGAGTTCATTAAACATTTTACACAAATCAATCTACTTTAGATAATAATTAAGTGGAGGGCTCTGAGTTCCCGCTCTGACAGAAGGCGACATAATTCTTGATAAACTTTTTATTCTATTTTATTAAGCGTTTGTTCATTCTTTATTAAGTGTGGATATTATAAAGTGGTACAGTTTCTCTTTAATTGTAACAAGAATGCTGAAATCATATGAACTGTAATAGTGGAGTCCCACAGGGATAAGTACTGGGTCCTTTACTTTCTTTTCAGTAGAAAATGTTTGAAATAAAGTGTATTATTGATAAAAATGTGAAATCTTTTATTTTGTTTGAGATTTAAATGTAAGTTAAATGCCGCTGTCTGTTTAGAGTGTGAAGTGCAGCTGAAGATGATCAAAATGAATCCAAACCAAATCGAAATCGAATGGTAATTTGCAAATCAAGACTGCAGTTTTTGAAGTGCATTAAAATCCTCCTCAAACATAAAAAAAAACAAGAGAAAATCCATCTGAAAACAAAAACACAACAACTAAAAGATACACAAACTCATCCAAGAGACAAAAGTGTTCTGTTTGTTTTGTGTGTTTAAAATGTGACTTTGAACAGAATCCTTTTATCAAAACATAAATCACAAATCTAATCACAATCACAAAACTGGACAGAAAAATCACAATCAGGTATTTTTCTCAAATTGTGCAGCTCAATGAAGCAGTGACTGGCAAAAATGCAACTAAGAGCGATAAAAACGTGACAAAAACCACAACTAAAAGCAACTAAAAAGTGAATAAAAAGAAACAAAAATGCAACTGAAAGTGACAAAAAGCACTAAATGCAACAAAAATGCAATTAAAAGCGACAAAAACGTGACAAAAAGTGAAAAAAAAACACAACTAAAAGCAACAAAACGCAACTAAAAGCAACAAAAACGCAATTAAAAGCGACAAAAACGCAACTAAAAGCGACATAACGCAACTAAAAGTGACAAAATACGACAAAAACGTGATCAAAGGCAAATGCAACTAAAAGTGACAACAACGTTCTCAAACACATGATTCTTTTATCACTTTGTCAGTTTTCCCGGTCGTGTCTAAAATGTCACACACAAAACTCATGTGAAACACCACAGCCGGAGGAGTGACTACTAAAGCCGTAAACCCCCTCCGTGGCATCCTGTTCAGACTTAAAAAGTGCAGCTCCGGTGAATCAGACTCTGCACAAATCAAAGTCTTGTTTTGGTTCCATTTGAGTCATTTGTTGTTCAGACTTTTCTCTCGGAGTCTGACTCACCGTGACTCCAGCCTCTGCTCCAGGGATTCCCCTCCGCTCACGTGACTCCGCCCCCTCCGCACGGCTCCGCCCCCTCAGCTGACTGTTGCCATGGCTCCCTCCTGTCCTTATAAGGAGCTGCAGGGGCTCATTATGCAACGCTGCACCAAAGACACAGCTGTTTACATCACACCCTGGTACAGGTTTTTTATACTGTTATTATTACTGTTATTATTATTATTACTCTTATTATTCGTGTTATTATTACTCTTATTACACTCGAGGAGGAGTAATGTTACTTCAGAATGAGTAAAAGTACAAAATAGTGGTCAAGAAATGAGTCGAGAGAAATTAAAAACAATATTTAGGGAAACTATTGCTTCATTTTAAGAGTAAATGTAGGTCAGAACAATAAAAAATGCACAAAAGTTGGTGTTTTTAAAGTATAAAATACAAAATGAGAAAAACTAAATCATATTTGAAGGAGCAAAAACACAATCATTAAAGCTTTGTAGATTTACAGAGTGAGAGGAACAACACTTTTACTCACAAGAGGCTGACTTTAATTAATAAATATATATATCTGGTAATTCATAGTGAACAAATGAGACTCACTCAAGGTTAAGGTTAAGTTAAGCCTGAATCGTGATCATGTTTTGTTGAAGTAAATTGTGATGTAGTTTTTATAAAGTGGATAAAATATGACTCAAGTAGAAGTACCATTTATTGAAAAAGTCACTGGAGCACGTTTGACCAAGTGATAATCATTTTATGTGAATGAAAGAAATGCATGAGTGTTGTTTGCTGTGAGCCGCTCCTGGAGAATCCAACAGCACAAACTGAAGTCTGTGAAGAGCTGAGAGTTAAAACGAGACGAGAAGAAGAAAGAAGAAAAATAAAAGAGTTCCTTTGCAAAAACAGACATTTTAAGTCTTTGTGTAGTAAAATGTGCAAAAGTAAAATGTATTTTAAATCGAAATGTGATCCCTCCTCAGTCAAATCAGGGCACATTATTTTAATAAATTATACATGTACATAATGATGTACATAATGATGTACATAATGATGTACATAATGGTCACAAAAATGTAAATATTTTTTGACAATTTTTCAAAACAGAGATATCTGTTTCTGCCACCTCCATGTGACCCCTGGACCTCATCGTCTGATTTCGTTTTCATTTTAAAACTTCTACAAACGTGAGAACAGTTAGCATGTGGTGCTATCCTCAGCTAACAGGTTCAGCTGTGATGACTTGATCACACGGAGCTGAGGAGTTCACTCAGATAAACCTGTCGTACGATTGATCGAGTGCACAGTGTGACTGTGTGACTCAGACGTGCTCCTCCCCCTGAAGCACAGACTGTTAATGTCAATGGGACTGTCCCGGTTAAATAAAGTCAATAAATACATGAACAAAGAATTCATCACGTCTTGCATGTGACATCCAGCAATCTTATAAAACAAAACTAAATCGTACAGTGGACACCCGGCTTTAACATAGAAATGACAGGAAGTCATTCTGTAGTTCTATCCCTCTGTGATGTCATCAAAAGGCGACGTATCATTGAAAACACAGAGACAATTAACACTCAACGGACAGTCAGTTCAACACAATAAAGCTTTATCTGGGATTATTCTTTGTCAAATCATGTGGATGTGGCCCTGTTTAAAGTCTGGTTCGGGTTCATGACGTGGTCCTGATGGTTCTTTGCTGATGCCGTTTGACCCAGATGCCACGCAGCATGACGTCGCCTCCTGCACAAACATGAAGCCACAAACAGCTGAGGGTTTACAGGAACTGGATCTGGATCTGGATCTGGATCTGCTGCAGAAAATGAATAAATAATAACCATGAGAAGAGCGGGTCATGTGACCAGAGCGTCATGTGACCCTTTAACACAGTCTGAGCTCACGACCAGCACGACACTGTGATTACGGGAATCTCCTCCAGAACAGAGGGAGGGAGGGGGGGAGGGAGAGGGGGAGAGAGGGGGAGAGAGAGAGAGAGGGAGAGAGAGAGAGGAGGGAGAGAGAGAGAGAGGGAGAGGGGGAGATGAAGAGAGGGCGAGAGGGGGAGAGAGAGAGAGGGAGAGAGAGAGGGAGAGAGAGAGAGAGAGAGAGAGAGGGAGGGAGAGGGAGGGAGAGAGAGAGAGAGAGGGAGGTGGAGGGAGGGAGAGAGGGGGAGAGGAGGGATAGAGAGAGGGAGGGAGAGGGAGAGGAGGGAGAGAGAGAGGGAGGGAGAGAGGGAGGGAGAGAGAGAGGGAGAGAGGGAGGGGGAAGAGGAGGGCTAGAGAGAGAGGGAGGGAGAGAGGAGGGATAGAGGGAGAGAGAGAGAGGGAGAGAGGGGGGGGAGGGAGAGGGGGGGGAGAGGGGGAGAGAGGGGGAGGGAGAGAGAGAGGGAGAGGGGAGGGAAGGAGTGAGAGAGAGGGAGAGAGAGAGGAGGGATAGAGTGAGGGGGGAGAGGGGGAGAGAGGGAGAGGGGGAGAGAGAGAGAGGGAGGGGGAGAGAGAGAGGGAGGGGTAGAGAGAGAGACAGGGAGGGAGAGAGAGAGGGAGAGGAAGAGAGAGAGAGAAAGGGGGGGAGAGAGAGAGTGGGGGGGTGGGGGTAGGGAGAGGGGGATAGAGATAGAGAGGTGGAGGGAGGGAGGAGGGATAGAGAGAGGGGGAGAGGGAGGGGGAGAGAGAGATGGAGAGAGGGAGAGAGGGGGAGAAAGAGATAGGGAGAGAGTGAGGGGGGATAGCGGGGTAGAGAGAGGGGGGAGGGAGAAAGAGAGGAGACAGAAAGAAAGGGGGAGACAGAAGAAGAGGAGAGAGGGAGAGAGATAAGAGAGAGAAAAAGGGGGGAAGATTGGAGGAGTGGATGGGAGGAGAGAGAGAAAGGGGGAAACAGAGGAAGAGAGGGGGGGGTAGAAAAGTGTTCAAAAACTCCTCCAGAGCACTGATGTTTCTGCAGATGTTTCAATGATCGATGTGGGATTTGTGTTGTTGTTGTTTTTCTTGCGTCCGTCTGTGAATCAGAATCAGAATGTGACACAGTGAACTTTAATAAACATCTGAATGTAATAAATCTGATCATTTTCTGTTCAAACAATTAGAAAAACATGTCAAAAATAACCAAACAGCTCAGAGTTTGCACAGTTTTCAGAGTCAGACTGTGCTCCAGTGACAGGCGAGCGCTGTGATTGGACGGTGACTCTGCAGGATGAGGTCACCGCTGGACCCTGATTGGACGAGTGCAGATGAGGCGGGAGACGGCGGCCAATGGGAGCACGGCGTCAGGGGCTGGAGAGGGAGTGAGGTCATCGAGCTGCTGCGGGACAGAAGAGCGAACATGACTCTGGATTAAGAAAGAAACAAACAACAACAACAACAACAAATAAATAAAAATAAATAAATAAATAACCTTTAAAGTCCATATTTCAGGTTCTTATGTTTGTCTAATTGACTTAGTTTGGTGGGAGGGCACCTGTCGTAAATATTTATCTCAGTTTTACGTTTGTGAAGTTGCATTTTGTGAAGAAAATTTGAAAAATAAAAGTGTAAAATGACAGGAAGTAGCGCTGAATCCCTCTGTGATGTCATCAAAAGGCGACGTACCATTGAAAACACAAAGGCTGTATCTTAATGTCGGCCTGTATCCTCCAGGGGGCGCCGTACAGGAGTCACGCCATGTTTAGTGCTGTTCGAATGTCCAGCAGGAGAAAAAGTAGTGCACTCAAAATGTCCCACAATGCACCTTGAAAAGTAGTGTCCAGCGCTGGCCACTAGAGGTCACTATGGACCACAATGCATTGCAAGAGTCAGAAAAACTACAGCGACAGTGACAGGTTTAACTGGACACAACAGACGAAGCAGAAAGAGCTGATTAAAGGAGCTGAGTCGAGATCAAGAACAAAACACTTTGAACAAACCGTTAGCTGCAGATGTGCTAGCTTTAGCCGCTAACCTTAGCTTCAGCTGTGAATAGATCGTAAATCTCAGACAAAAACATGAATAATCCAGTGTTTGATGTTTAATGTCTGATCCATGATGAATAAAACCTGTGATGATATTAGTCATAAACATGTGTCGGAGGATCTGATCCAAATTTTCTAATGAAAATCAAGTTTTGGTTGATCTGGTTGTAAAGTATGACATCACAGGAGGAAATTACCATAGCAACCAATCTGTACAGTGAGCCAAAACTCCTCTAATGTCACAGATGTTTTTATCTAACCAAGATAAAAACATCTGTGACATTATTTTGTCACATTTATTTTGTCGAATCAATGTTTAAAGGGTCAAAAAAGTAGTTTATTTTGTGTAAATTCTGCATGACCTTTGACCCTACAGTGTGATGTCATCAGTGTGTTTACTTCCTGTCATTCTCAACAGATCTTTCAACTTTTCTTCTCAAATAGCTCCTGATTGGTGCAAAACTATAATTTATATTTACAACAGGTATTATACCCAATGTCCAACTTGAATCAACAAACGTGCACTAATTCCTGAGCAAACGTCTGCATCAAAAAGACAGTCAGCACTGACCAAGTCTCCAGAACCAGACGGAATATTCACCATGTTATGGACAAATACTTTGAAGTAAAAAGTATGATTTGGTTCATTTACTTCAAGCAAGAAATGTAAATCTTGCCTCGTTTAAAACTACTTGAATTTATTATTTTTATCTGGATTTGAATAATTTTGATTCAGTGAGATGTAACTGATGTGATGCAGAATATTTAACTGAGGGAGGGAGGGGGGGGGGGGGGTGAGGAGAGTGAAGTGTAGAGATGGAGAGGAGATGGAGGAGAGAGGGAGGGTGGAGGGAGAGAGGGAGAGAGGGAGGTAGGGAGGAGCGGGGCCGGGAGGGAGGGAGGAGAGAGGGAGGGTGTAGAGATGGAGGAGAGAGGTGAGGGAGGGGCGGCTGCAGATTGTGACCATATAAGGAGTCAGGAAGGGGATCCTCGCTCATGTGACCGAGTGTCATGTGACTTCCAGCTCCTCAGCAGCTTTCTCTGCACAAGGATGTGTCAGGAAGAAAGAGAGAGGGGAGGGGAGAGGGGAGAGGGGAGAGGGGAGAGAGAGAGAGTGAAGAGGGGAAAGAGAGAGGGGAAGAGAGGGGAGAGGACAGAGAGGGTGAGAGAGAGAGAAGGTGGGGAGAGGGGGAGAGAGGGGAGGAGAGAGAGGGGGGGAGAGAAGGGAAGAGAGTGGGGAGAGAAAGAGGGGGGAGAGATGGAAGAGGAGGGAGGGAAGAGAAAGAGAGAGAGGGGGGAAGAGAGGGGGGAGAGAGTGAAGGAGGAAAGAGGGGAGAGAGGGGGAAGAAAGAAAGGGAAGAGGAGAGAGGGAAGAGAGAGGAGGGGAAGGGAAGATGAGAGCGAGGGAAGAGGAAACAAGGAAGAGAGGGGAGAATGTGAAGAGTGATGTCAGGAACAGGAGAGAGGGAGGGAAGAGGAGAGAGAGGGGGAGAGAGGGGAGAAAAGAGAGGAGAGAGAGAGGGAGAGAGAGAGGAGAGGGGAAGAGAGGGGGAGAGGGGGGAGAAAAGAAGGAAGAGAGAGGGAGAGAGAGGAGAGGGGAAGAGAGGGGAGAAAAGAGGGAAGAGGAGAGAGAGGGGGGGTTGGGGGGGAGAGGGGAGGAGAGGGGGGGGGGGGGAGAGGAGAGGGGGGGAGAGAGGGAGGGAGAGGGTGAGAGGGAGGGAAGAGAGGGGGAGAAAAGAGGGGAGAGAGGGAGAGAGAGAGGTGGAGGGGGAGAAAAGAGGGGGTAGAGAAGGAGAGAGAGAGAGAGGAGTGCTCTGTGTTTGAACAGACAGTTGTTCATGACTTCATCGTTCTGAGCTTTGGCCACGCCCCCTTTTCAGGTGCAACAACCACACGACGTCATGCTGTTCCTGCAGCTCCTGTTCTGCCGTTTCCTAAATGTTTAATAAAGTTTTATGTAAAAAAACAGACAGAATTGGATTTTTCCAGGCCAGTTTTCAGTCAGATCTAGTTTTCTCAAATAATAAATCCAAAATCCCCTCTGTACATTTTGATAACTAATATGTTACAAAACGGTCGCAAATATGTGGATTTTTAGCCATTTTTTCACATAAAATGCCTTATTTCTACATGAAAACATGACATGATGAAAAACTTGTAATGCATTTGTTTCTTACATTTCTGTGACTAAACAACAGGAGAAGTTTATATTGATTTCTTTAAATGTAAGATCTTTTCTTGTTCACCTGCAGCGTCTGGACTCGACAACAATCACGTTTTTGGAGTTGAATAATGCAATTTCTGAAAAACAATGTGACTTTTGTTTGTTCGGACCGATACAAGACTTCGAGCTTTGGACCAGTTTTTGTTTCACGTGAATCGTCCGAGGAATTACAGCGACGTGAACGAGGTCTGAGGGATACGGGGATAAAAATGGAATCATGAGCTGCTGTTTGTGTGAAATGTTGTTCTGGTGATTGACTGTCTGTGTCTTTAATGCAGCTGTCTGTTCAAACACACTTTTTCTCCTGATGTTTAGCCTCTGAAGCCTCTGAGCAGATGACTTTTTTTACCTCTTAAAGGCCAGAGCTGCACAATTAAACCAAATCCACACAGAAACACTATTTAATGGATGTAATTATCAAATCACAAAGACTGCAATGTTTGAAGTGCAATAATTTCTTCCACAAACAACAAAACGTCTTCCTTTGATTTGAATAAAAACTGCTGATATGTCTGAATGTCTGAAACAAGAGACAAAAGTGCAACCAAAAGCGATAAAACTGACTGAATGCACCAAAATGCAACTTAAAGCGACAAAAACATGACAAAAACCTGACAAAAACCTGACTAGAAGCAACCAAAACATGACAAAAACATGACTAAATGTACCAAAATGCGCACAAAAAGCGACACAAGGCGACAGAAACATAAGTAGAAGCAACAAAAACGTAACAAAAATTTACAAAAACATGACAAAACATGACTAAATGCACCAAAATGTAACAAAAAGCGACAAAAACACAACAAAAACACAACAAAAACCTGAGAAGAATCAACAAAAACGTGACTAAAAGCAACAAAAACATGACAAAAACTTGACTAAATGCGACAAAAAACTTGACTAAAAGTGACAAAAACATGACTAAATGCACCAAAATGCGACTTAAAAAGACAAAAACGTAACAAAAAGCGACAAAAGGCAACAAAAACACAATAAAAACCTGAGAAGAAGCAACAAAATGTGACAAAATCCTGACTAAAAACACCAAAGACGCATTTAAATCAGACAAACACAACTGAACGGGACAAAAGTGCGACCAAAAGCGATAAAACTGACTGAATGCATCAAAATGCAACTTAAAGCAACAAAAACATGACAAAATGCGACAAAAACATGATAAAACCCTGACTAGAAGCAACCAAAACGTGACAAAAACATGACTAAATGCACCAAAATGTAACAAAAAGCGATAAAAACACAACAAAAACCTGAGAAGAATCAACAAAAACGTGACTAAAAGCAACAAAAAACTTGACTAAAAGCGACTAAATGCACCAAAATGCGACTTAAAAAGACAAAAACGTAACAAAAAGCGACAAAAGGCGACAAAAACACAATAAAAACCTGAGAAGAAGCAACAAAAATGCGACAAAATCCTGACTAGAAACAACAAAGACGCGTTTAAATCTGACAAACAACTGAACGGGACAAAAGTGCGACCAAAAGTGATAAAATCGTGTTTGAAAAAAATCACACGTGTGTATTTTTCCTGAACGGCGCAGAACCTCCCACAAACCCCACAGTCGCTGAGGACGCTGGGGTCAGACGAGGTCACAGGGCTCTCTCCAGACCTCTGACCCCTGACCTCTGACCTCTGACCCCGGCCGGGGCAGCGTCAGGTCGGGTCCCGTCTGCGCCTGGAAAACAGTTTGACAAGACGACTTCACACGGCGGCGTTTATCGCAGCAGGAGCTCGTGTTTCAGCCCAGATTTAGTCAACACACTTTTAGTTTCACTTTCACTTTGAAGGTGCAGTGTCCACTCGAGACGCACAGGTCCTGGAAACACAGGTCCTTGAGACGCAGGTCCTGGAGACACAGGTCTTGGAAACACAGGTCCTGGAGACACAGGTGCTGGAGACGCAGGTCCTGGAGACACAGGTCCTGGACACACAGGTCCTGGAGACACAGGTCCTGGACACACAGGTCCTGGAGACACAGGTGCTGGAGACGCAGGTCCTGGAGACACAGGTCCTGGACACACAGGTCCTGGAGACGCAGGTCCTGGAGACACAGGTCCTGGACACACGGGTCCTGGAGACACAGGTCCTGGACACACGGGTCCTGGAGACACAGGTCCTGGACACACGGGTCTTGGAGACACAGGTCTTGGAGACACAGGTCCTGGAGACACACAGGTCCTGGACAGATGGGACGAGTCAGAAACGGTTTGAAACAAGTCAAATAATCTAGTTCCATCAAATAAATCGTCTGCACTGATCTTAACGAGTCAAAATGTCTGAAATACAGATGAATGCCCTGAAATCTAGACATTTTAACTCATCTACAAATCCCTTTATTGCAGTGTTATTGTTCTGTTGCTTTTGTGATCATTGATCATTGGTCAGTGTTAAACTGTAAACTCTGTTTAGCCTGATTTTCCCAAAACGAAATGAGCCCAAAGTGAAGCTGTTTCTGAAGCGTCTGGAGCTCAAACATCGTCTGGACTCTTTGTGAAGCTCAGACTCTGGAGCTTCAGGCTCTGGCACAAAAATGTCTCATTTCTACATGAAAACACCACATGATGGAAAACATGTGATACTTTTTTTCTTACATTTATGTGAGTAAACTACAGCAGAAGTTTAACATTGATATCTATTTAACATTTTTCCTGTTTTACCTGCAGCGTCTGGACTTAAAGATTCAGTGCATCCTGAACTTAAAAGAACGAATGATGATTGAGTCGGTTTAAACATCTGAGTTTTGGATTGATCCGTTCAGACTGCAGGCGGCTCCTGCGGGCGGCTCCTGCGGGCGGCTCCTGCAGACGGCTCCTGCAGGAGCCACCTGCAGACGTCGGGGCGTGGGACTCATCCTGATGAGACGTCCAGACGCTGCAGCTGCTCAGAGTCTGCTCCACAGCGCCACCTTCAGCCCAGAGCTGCACAAACACAGAGGTGTGACCTGCAGGAGCCCGACACCAGAACAACACCAGGCTGTGAGAAACTACCCCCCACAGCTCTGTGGACACAGCCCCGGGACGACACTGGAGTCATACATGAACCCTTTAGAGTTTATACCCAGTGCGTCCTGTGACAAAATGTAGTATTATCATATTTACATATTATATTATGTGATGTAGTATTATCATATTTACATTTAATGTAAATAATAATAATAATAACACTTTATGACAGAACAGGATCTACTGTGACTCACCCACAGCCTCTGCCTCAGTCAGATCAAACATGACGCCTGTCCGAGAAAACCTTTGTTTGTTGTTTGAAATATGGGAGTGAAGTATTCTAGAGCGCCCCCTACAGGAGCAGAGCGCCCCCTACAGGGACAGAGCACCCCCTGCAGGGCAGAGGTCACATAAACAGTGAGGTGTGACTTCTGCAGAAGCTGCTGTTGATTCTGACGCCTCCAGAAGAATCTGCAGCTTCAACTTTAACAGCTGCAGGGGGCGGAGCCAGGCTCCTGTCCCAGTCCTGTCCCAGTCCAGTCCAGGTCCTGTCCCCGTTCAGTTCTGGTCCTGTCTTGCTTCAGACCTGTCCCAGTCCAGTCCTGGTTTCCTAGTCCAGTCCCTGTCCTGTCCTGGTCCTGCTTCAGTCCAGTCCCAGTCCAGTCTTGGTCCAGTCCTAGTCCACTCTCGGTCCTGGTTGAACTCAGGTGTCAGGCTCAGACCTGGGGCTGATGGACACGGTGTGAGAGCGACAGAAACAACTCTGAGCTTCATAAAGTGTGAGAGCTCTGAACGACCCTGAACGCACCGCGACCTGAAGGACCCTGAACAACCCTGAAGGACCCTGAACGCACCGCGACCTGAAGGACCCTGAACAACCCTGAAGGACCCTGAACGCACCGCGACCTCGAGACCTGGACCTGGTTAAATTAAAGACCAGAGCAAGTTTGAATCAAACAAAAGTCTGCAGAGCTATAAAGTCCTCTCTGACACTTCTCTGTCTTTAGCCACGTTTCCACGGGTTCACTTTGGAGCAGATCTGGACCAGTCCATTTAAGTGATGTAAAGTGGGCCGCGACAGGTCAGGCTTCTCCTTCAGCTCCTGGACACTTTAGTGAGAGATGATCGAATCAGAGAGAACAAAGAGTCAAAACAAGACGGACAAAAGCAGACAGGAACAGACAAGAATCATTTACCAAACGACTCAAAGTGACAAAAATGTGAAAAAAGCAAAAAAACAAAACAACATTTTGTATAAACGACCAAAAAAAAAAACCCATAGAAACCACAAAGTGTGAAGCAACAAAATGCAACTAAAAGTGAAAAGCGCCAATAATGTGACAAAAATACTTACTTTAATACTTACTGTCTCTACTGGTCGGTTGCACATGTAACGAAAAGAATTTCCCCTTTGGGATAAATAAAAGTAATTCTGATTCTGATTTCTGAAAAAAAGGAACAAAAACGTCAACAAAAGCCACAAAACCACAATTAAAAGTGACTGAAGCACAAAACACAGCTGAGAGAGACAAAAAGAGACCAGAACTGACAAAAAAGTGACCAGAACTGACAAAAAAAGTGACCAGAACTGACAAAAAAAGTGACCAGAACTGACCGAAAAAGTGACCAGAACTGACAAAAAGAGACCAGAAGTGACAAAAAAAGTGACCAGAACTGACAAAAAAGTGACCAGAACTGACAAAAAAAGAGACCAGAACTGACAAAAAAAGTGACCAGAACTGACAAAAAATGTGACCAGAACTGACAAAAAGAGACCAGAACTGACAAAAAAAGTGACCAGAACTGACAAAAAAAGAGACCAGAACTGACAAAAAAAGTGACCAGAACTGACAAAAAAAGTGACCAGAACTGACAAAAAAAGAGACCAGAAGTGACAAAAAGTGACCAGAACTGACAAAAAGTGACCAGAACTGACAAAAGTGACAAGAACTGACAAAAAATGTGACCAGAACTGACAAAAAGAGACCAGAACTGACAAAAAAAGTGACCAGAACTGACAAAAAAGTGACCAGAACTGACAAAAAGTGACCAGAACTGACAAAAAGTGACCAGAACTGACAAAAAAGTGACCAGAACTGACAAAAAGTGACCAGAACTGACAAAAAAGTGACCAGAACTGACAAAAAAACTGACCAGAACTGACAAAAAAGTGACCATAACTGACAAAAAAAGTGACCAGAACTGACAAAAAAGTGACCAGAACTGACAAAAAAGTGACCAGAACTGACAAAAAAAGTGACCAGAACTGACAAAAAAGTGACCAGAACTGACAAAAAAGTGACCAGAACTGACAAAAAGTGACCAGAACTGACAAAAAAGTGACCAGAACTGACAAAAAATGTGACCAGAACTGACAACAAAAGTGACCAGAAATGACAAAAAAAGTTACACGAACTGACAAAAAGTGACCAGAACTGACAAAAAGTGACCAGAACTGACAAAAAAAGTGACCCGAACTGACAAAAAAAGTGACCCGAACTGACAAAAAAGTGACCAGAACTGACAAAAAGTGACCAGAACTGACCAAAAAAGTGACCAGAACTGACAAAAAGTGACCAGAACTGACCAAAAAAGTGACCAGAACTGACAAAAAGTGACCAGAACTGACAAAAATGTGACCATAACTGACATAATGAGTCCAGAAGTTACAAAAAAGTGACCAGAACTGACAAAAAAAGTGACCAGAACTGACAACAAAAGTGACCAGAACTGACAACAAAAGTGACCAGAACTGACAAAAAAAGTGACCAGAACTGACAAAAAAGTGACCAGAACTGACAAAAAAAGTGACCCGAACTGACAAAAAAAGTGACCCGAACTGACAAAAAAGTGACCAGAACTGACAAAAAAGTGACCAGAACTGACAAAAAGTGACCAGAACTGACAAAAAGTGACCAGAACTGACAAAAAAGTGACCAGAACTGACAACAAAAGTGACCAGAACTGACAAAAAGTGACCAGAACTGACAAAAAGTGACCAGAACTGACAAAAAAGTGACCAGAACTGACAAAAAAGTGACCAGAACTGACAAAAAGTGACCAGAACTGACAAAAAGTGACCAGAACTGACAAAAAGTGACCCGAACTGACAAAAAAGTGACCAGAACTGACAAAAAAAGTGAGCCAGAACTGACAAAAAGTGACCAGAACTGACAAAAAGTGACCAGAACTGACAAAAAGTGACCAGATCTGACAAAAAAGTGACCAGAAATGACAAAAAAAGTGACCATAACTGACAAAAAAGTGACCAGAACTGACAAAAAAGTGACCAGAACTGACAAAAAAAGTGACCAGAACTGACAAAAAAAGTGACCAGAACTGACAAAAAGTGACCAGAACTGACAAAAAGTGACCAGAACTGACAAAAAGTGACCCGAACTGACAAAAAAGTGACCCGAACTGACAAAAAGTGACCAGAACTGACAAAAAGTGACCAGAACTGACCAAAAAGTGACCAGAACTGACAAAAAGTGACCAGAACTGACCAAAAAAGTGACCAGAACTGACAAAAATAGTGACCAGAACTGACAAAAAATGTGACCAGAACTGACAAAAAAGAGACCAGAAGTGACAAAAAGTGACCAGAACTGACAAAAAGTGACCAGAACTGACAACAAAAGTGACCAGAACTGACAACAAAGTGACCAGAACTGACAAAAAGTGACCAGAACTGACAAAAAGTGACCAGAACTGACAAAAAAAGTGACCCGAACTGACAAAAAAAGTGACCCGAACTGACAAAAAAGTGACCAGAACTGACAAAAAAGTGACCAGAACTGACAAAAAGTGACCAGAACTGACAAAAAGTGACCAGAACTGACAAAAAAGTGACCAGAACTGACAACAAAAGTGACCAGAACTGACAAAAAGTGACCAGAACTGACAAAAAGTGACCAGAACTGACAAAAAGTGACCAGAACTGACAAAAAGTGACCAGAACTGACAAAAAGTGACCAGAACTGACAAAAAGTGACCAGAACTGACAAAAAGTGACCAGAACTGACAAAAAAAGTGACCAGAACTGACAAAAAAAGTGACCAGAACTGACAAAAAAGTGACCAGAACTGACAAAAAAAGTGACCAGAACTGACAAAAAAAGTGACCAGAACTGACAAAAAAGTGACCAGAACTGACAAAAAGTGACCAGAACTGACAAAAAAGTGACCAGAACTGACAAAAAAAGTGACCAGAACTGACAACAAAAGTGACCAAAAATGACAAAAAGTGACCAGAACTGACAAAAAGTGACCAGAACTGACAAAAAGTGACCAGAACTGACAAAAAGTGACCAGAACTGACAACAAAAGTGACCAGAACTGACAAAAAAGTGACCAGAACTGACAAAAAGTGACCAGAACTGACAAAAAAGTGACCAGAACTGACAAAAGTGACCAGAACTGACAAAAAGTGACCAGAACTGACAAAAAGTGACCAGAACTGACAACAAAAGTTACCAGAACTGACAAAAAAGTGACCAGAACTGACAAAAAAGTGACCAGAACTGACAAAAAGTGACCAGAACTGACAAAAAGTGACCCGAACTGACAAAAAAAGTGACCCGAACTGACAAAAAAGTGACCAGAACTGACAAAAAGTGACCAGAACTGACCAAAAAAGTGACCAGAACTGACAAAAAAAGTGACCAGAACTGACAAAAAATGTGACCAGAACTGACAAAAAGAGACCAGAAGTGACAAAAAAGTGACCAGAACTGACAAAAAAGTGACCAGAACTGACAAAAAAAGTGACCAGAACTGACAACAAAAGTGACCAGAACTGACAAAAAAAGTGACCAGAACTGACAAAAAAGTGACCAGAACTGACAAAAAAAGTGACCCGAACTGACAAAAAGTGACCAGGTCTGACAAAAAAGTGACCAGAACTGACAAAAAGTGACCAGAACTGACAAAAAGTGACCAGAACTGACAAAAAAGTGACCAGAACTGACAAAAAGTGACCAGAACTGACAACAAAAGTGACCAGAACTGACAAAAAAGTGACCAGAACTGACAAAAAGTGACCAGAACTGACAAAAAGTGACCAGAACTGACAAAAAAGTGACCAACTGACAAAAAGTGACCAGAACTGACAAAAAAGTGACCAGAACTGACAAAAAGTGACCAGAACTGACCAAAAAGTGACCAGAACTGACAAAAAGTGACCAGAACTGACAAAAAGTGACCAGAACTGACAAAAAGTGACCAGAACTGACCAAAAAAGTGACCAGAACTGACAAAAAGTGACCAGAACTGACAAAAAATGTGACCAGAACTGACAAAAAAAGTGACCAGAACTGACAAAAAATGTGACCAGAACTGACAAAAAGAGACCAGAAGTGACAAAAAAGTGACCAGAACTGACAAAAAGAGACCAGAACTGACAAAAAAATGACCAGAACTGACAAAAAAGAGACCAGAACTGACAAAAAAGTGACCAGAACTGACAAAAAAGTGACCAGAACTGACAAAAAAGTGACCAGAACTGACAAAAAAAGTGACCAGAACTGACAAAAAAAGTGACCAGAACTGACAAAAAAAGTGACCAGAACTGACAAAAAAAGTGACCAGAACTGACAAAAAAGTGACCAGAACTGACAAAAAAAGTGACCAGAACTGACAAAAAGTGACCAGAACTGACAAAAAAGTGACCAGAACTGACAAAAAGTGACCAGAACTGACAAAAAAGAGACCAGAACTGACAAAAAGTGACCAGAACTGACAAAAAGTGACCAGAACTGACAAAAAGTGACCAGAACTGACAAAAAGTGACCAGAACTGACAAAAAGTGACCATAACTGACAAAAAAGTGACCAGAACTGACAAAAAGTGACCAGAACTGACAAAAAAGTGACCAGAACTGAAAAAAAGTGACCAGAACTGTCCAAAAAAGTGACCAGAACTGACAAAAAGTGACCAGAACTGACAAATAGTGACCATAACTGACAAAAAGTGACCAGAACTGACAAAAAAGTGACCAGAACTGACAAAAAAGTGACCAGAACTGACAAAAAGTGACCAGAACTGACAAAAAGTGACCAGAACTGACAAAAAGTGACCAGAACTGACAAAAAAGTGACCAGAACTGACAAAAAAAGTGACCAGAACTGACAAAAAAAGTGACCAGAACTGACAAAAAAAGTGACCAGAACTGACAAAAACTCATCTTCATCATTTCAAACTCTGACTTGATCTTCTGCTGAAGCTCTGTATTTCCACTGATGCAACTTATATAGAGCCTTTAGCAAAACAAAGCTAGCAAAGCACGTTAGCATCAGCTGTTTCCTGTTTAAAATCTGATATTTCCAGATCAGAATCATCAACATGATCCAAATGCACGACATAAAGAGGTTCAAATGGTGTAGAGTCTTTGAAGAAGGAAATAAAAGCAGAAAAAGATGAGGACAAACAGGAAGTAGTTTCCTGTTAACTTTAGCTTTAGCCACGTCTCCCAGAAACAAACTTGGAATTACTAAATGTATTTTGGGGATTAATCGTTAATCATTCAGTTGAGATTATGTCACTTTTAGTAGTGTCTTTGTCACAGTTATTTGTGTTTTTGTCACTTTTTTGTTAATTTTGTTTGCGCTTTTGTCGGTTTTATTCACTTTTTATCACTTTTGTTCTCTTTTTTGTCACTTTTAGTTGCATTTTTATCAAGTTTAGTTGTGTTTTTTGTCGCTTTCAGTTGTGCATTTCTCAATTGTATTCACTTTTTTGTCAGTTTTGGTCACATCTTTGTCACTTTAAGTTGTGTTTGTCACTTTTAATCACTTTTTGTCACTTTCAGTTGCGCATTTGTCACTTTTATTCACTTTTTGTCAGTTTTAGTCACATTTTTGTCACTTTATTTGTGTTTTTGTCACTTTCAGTTGCGCATTTGTCACTTTTATTCACTTTTTGTCAGTTTTAGTCACATTTTTGTCACTTTATTTGTGTTTTTGTCACGTATTTATCTTTTTTTGTCACTTTTAGTTGCTTTTCTATTAAGTTTAGTTGTGTTTTTGCTACTTTTAGTCACTTTTTGTCACTTTCAGTTGTGCATTTGTCACTTTTATTCACTTTTTGTCAGTTTAGGTCACATTTTTGTCACTGTATTTGTGTTTGTCACTTTTAGTCACTTTAAATTGCATTTTTAGTTGCGTTTTTGTCATTTTTAGTCGTTGTTTGTTGTGTTTTTGTTTCCTTTTTCCGACTTTTAACCGCGTCTCACAGCCACAAACTTGAAATGACTAAACATCTTTTTCTGAATCACTGAGAATGGGCCTCAGGATTACAAAGTGTAATTCTTACGTTCATTCAGTCCATAAGCTTTAACCCTGTAGTTTCCTCTTTTACGCTCACGTCCTGGGGCCCCTGAGGGTCTGCTCTGGCCCCTGAAGCTCCTGCTCAGGTTTAAAGCAGCTCTGACTCGTGGAGCTGTGTCTTCCCACAGTGTCACGCTGAGCTTTAGCTTCAGTCGAACAAACAAACAAACAACAGCTCGGGCTCTTCTGCGACGCTGCTGCCGTTTGGAGAAAGAGAAGAAGAAGAAAGAAGAAAGAGAAGAAGAAGAAGAAGAAGAAGAAGAGAGGAGGAGGAGGAGGTCATTTAGGACGTGTCAAAGAAAACAGCCGTCACTACAAACTGACTTGTTTTTCTAAATCTGGGTCAAACTGTGGGAAATGTTCCAATAAAATCACCAAAACAGGACTAAACCAGGACTAAACCAGGACTGAACCAGGACTAAACCAGGACTAAACCAGGACTAAACCAGGACTGAACCAGGACTAAACCAGGACTAAACCAGGACTAAACCAGGACTGAACCAGGACTAAACCAGGACTGAACCAGGACTAAACCAGGACTGAACCAGGACTAAACCAGGACTAAACCAGGACTAAACCAGGACTAAACCAGGACTGAACCAGGACTAAACCAGGACTGAACCAGGACTAAACCAGGACTGAACCAGGACTGAACCAGGACTAAACCAGGACTAAACCAGGACTAAACCAGGACTGAACCAGGAATAAACCAGGACTGAACCAGGACTGAACCAGGACTAAACCAGGACTAAACCAGGTCTAAACCAAGACTAAACCAGGACTAAACCAGGACTGAACCAGGTCTGAACCAGGACTAAACCAGGACTAAACCAGGTCTGAACCAGGAATAAACCAGGACTAAAGCAGGACTAAACCAGGACTAAACCAGGACTGAACCAGGACTAAACCAGGAATAAACCAGGACTAAAGCAGGACTAAACCAGGACTAAACCAGGACTGAACCAGGACTAAACCAGGTCTAAACCAGGACTAAACCAGGTCTGAACCAGGACTAAAACAGGATTGAACCAGGACTGAACAAGGACTAAACCAGGACTAAACCAGGTCTAAAGCAGGACTAAACCAGGTCTAAAGCAGGACTAAACCAGGACTAAACCAGGACTGAACCAGGACTAAACCAGGTCTAAACCAGGACTAAACCAGGTCTGAACCAGGACTAAAACAGGATTGAACCAGGACTAAACCAGGACTAAACCAGGACTAAACCAGGTCTAAACCAGGTCTAAACCAGGACTAAATAAGGACTAAACCAGGACTAAACCAGGACTAAAGCAGGTCTAAACCAAGACTAAACCAGGACTAAACCAGGTCTAAACCAGGTCTAAACCAGGTCTAAACCAGGTCTAAACCAGGACTAAACCAGGTCTAAACCAGGACTAAACTAGGACTAAACCAGGTCTATACCAGGTCTAAACCAGGACAAAACCAGACCTGGTCTAACCCTGGTTTAGTCCTAGTTTAGTCCTGGTTTAGACCTGGTTTAGTCCTGGTTTAGTCCTGGTTTAGTCCTGATCAGTGAATATAATTAGTATTTTGTAAAAGCCACACTTTATGACAAATGAGACCACTGTCTGCACTTTTAGTGTTTTATGTCTCATTAAACTGTGTTTTTATCAAAAGTGAATTCAGATTCTTTGAAATGAGCAGGACTTTATAAAAATCAGACCATCAAACACACTTCCTGCTGTTCATGTTTTTCAGGTTTCATACGTCACTGATCTGATAACCTTCTGCTGTTTTAAGTCCTTAAAGTACAACAAAGTAACATTTTGACCTTTTTAACCTTATTTGTACGTCTGTGTGGTGGTTATAAATGTGTTTTCAGGGTGTTTGTCGCCCCCTGTCGTCTCTTGGTGGAAAACCAGTCTCGCAACTTTCCTGGTGCCGACCTGAAGACTCTTGACTCTCTTTTTTAACATGTGGCCACGAAATGTTTTGTATGTGACTGAACTTCTTTGTTTCAACAAAAAAAGGGGAAAAAATAGTGTTTAGCATCTTTTTGCTGGCAGTGTATTTTCAGCACAGACCTGCAGGGGGCGCTCTGTCGCTGTGACTTGTGTCTCGTTCTGAGCGTTTCTGCCCAAACATGAAAACTGACAAATTTAAGGCACTCAAGAGCATGAGCAAATGAGAAAAATACATAACATTTTTTCCTTTTTAAACATATTTTAGTGTAGTTTGAGCTCAAAGATGTTTCTTTTTCAAAGTCATCTCTGTGTGAAAAGTGTTTTTGTTGCTTTATATAAAAAAGAAAAAGAAAAACTGTCCTGAATTCTACAAGACCCTTACACTTTACTGTTTGTGTTTTTATGAACAAACTGTTTTCCTGGTTTTGATTGTTGTGCAAAGATCTGAGCCTGGTCCTGGTCTGGACCTGGTCTGGACCTGGTCTGGACCTGGTCTGGACCTGCAGGAGCCTCCAGACCAGAGGAAACACGGCACAGGGAGAACATGCAAACACCACAAAGACCTGGGACTCAAACCTGAGAGCTCCTGGCTGTGCTGCAGTGCTGCCCCCTGGAGGTCGTGTCACTCAGAGGTTTGTCAGGTCCAGACGTGTTAAGGTGGAGCCTGGAACATACCGCCTTAAGCTGCTCTTTGTTATGTTCCTGCTTCACGATGAAAACAGAACGTTCAGGGCAGAGGCTCACGTTACTCAACTGTTCTGTCTGAGTTTGTCTGAGGACACGGCGCAGCTGAACATTTGTGCAGAGTGTTCTGCAAAAACACTTCTGCTTTAGCTGCGGGTTAAACGCCTTTAGTTTATGTTTTCAAAACGCAGTTTGTTTAAAGCCTCGTTATCTTCAGGTCATTTTAAGATTTTAATTTCATCACTGTGGAACTTTGATGGTGAATCCAAACATAACTCAACATACAATTTATGCAAAAATGTAGCTGTAAATAAGTATATTTTTCTGATATAAAACAGTGTGTTGCTCATTAACCAAAGGTGCATAGTTCAAATGAGAGCTCGAGGTCAAAGGTCAGTCTGTCCTGCACACGGCGCTGCTCCTGGACCTGATCCAAACGCATCACACAAAGAGGCTCAAACACAGAGTAGAGTCTTTACAGGAAATAAAAAGGACAAACAGGAAGTAGTTTCCTGTTGTTTGTAGCTTTAGCTTTAGCTTTAGCCTCGTCTCAGACACAAACTGTGAATCAGCCTCAGGATTTAAACACGCCATTCATTTAGATTTCAGTGCACCTGCCCAAAGTGCACCTGTCTGAAGTGCACCTGCCTAAAGTGCACCTGCCCAAAGTGCACCTGTCTGAAGTGCACCTGTCTGAAGTGCACCTGCCTGAAGTGTACCTGCCCAAAGTGTACCTGCCCAAAGTGTACCTGCCCAAAGTGTACCTGCCCAAAGTGTACCTGCCCAAAGTGTACCTGCCCAAAGTGCATCTGTCTGTTTGTCGTTTCTTCATGACGTGAGAGTGCTCTGCCCCGGGGCGAGTGCGGCTGAGGTTCACTTCAGGACGCTTCTGCAGCAGCTGTTTCCACAAATCCAGAGGAAAGTCTACACCACAGGAGCTTTTCTGCTGGACTCGTGTCAATCAAACCATCAGGTCAAGGTTTGATGATGTCACTTCTGTATTTTTAGATTTTCTTACAGAGGTTTGTTCTCAGTTTTCCGCTTTTGGAGCTGAAGCTGGAGCTGGAAAACTCTGGGAAACTCTTCAGGGATTTCCTGCGAGAACAGAGGAAGTGATTTGAGACGCAGCGTTCCAGGGTTTGTACTTCTTCTTCTTCTGCTGCGTACTGCGTGTACTTCCTTCACTGAGGCAGAAACACCGGGATGTTCCAGAATGTTCTTTAGACCTGAGTTCAGATGAAGAAACAGATTACAACAAACATTTGACCCGTTTGTCCCGTTTGACAGTTTGTGTAAAGTTTATAAAGTCACTTCCTGTTGAACGTGACACAAATATGACACAGTTAGAGGTAATTCCACAACTGTTACCATAGCAACCAGACTGTAAACAAGGCCCACATAGTTATGATTTGACACATAATAATCCCTGATAACACCACCTTGGCGCATTTTTGTCGCTCTTAGTCACATTTTTGACGCTTTTATTTGCGTTTTTGCAGCTTTAAGTTGGACTTTTGTTGCCGTTAATTACATTTTTGTCACTTTTATTTGTGTTTTTATCACTTTTAGTCGCACTTTTGTTGCGTTGTGTTGTGTTTTTGTTGCTTTCAGTTGCATTTTCTCTCTTTTCTAATTAAGTTTTTAGTTTTTTTTGGTCAAATTTTTGTTGTTTTTTTGTTTGACAGTTTGTGCAAAGTTTATAATGTCACTTCCTGTTGAACACGACACAAATATGACACAGTTAGAGGTGATTCCACAACTGTTACCATAGCAACCAGACTGTAAACAAGGCCCACATCCACAAACATCACACAATAGTTATGATTTGACAAATAATAATCCCTGATAACACTTTATTTTGTTGAATGATGGTTTAAACTGTCAGGAAAATGTGTCCGTCTCTGTGTTTTCGATTGATCCCTGAAGAACACCCTGAGATCAGTCGTCTTTTTGGGAATGCACTGTTATAAAAACGTTTTGGAAAGACTGTTTTACAATTTATAAAAGATCACATTGACTCTAACTTTAGTTTCCAATTTGAACATGTAATTTTTGGTTTTCATGATACGAATGTAGACTTTAATAAGAAAATGTTTATTAACTTAATTATGATATTTGGCAAATTCTACAAACATAAAAGTACATTTTCATCATCATTAGACATTTTTCTCAGTTCTAATCAAACAAATTAAAGCATTATTTTATACTATTTCCAAAAGGCCATAATTACATGAAGGTTGTGCATCTTTAAATATTTTCAATGGTACGTCGCTTTTTGATGACATCACAGAGGGATTCAGCCCATGGATGTATTAAATGAACTGGATAAGCCCCGCCCCCTCTGTCTGTGTCCCAGATTGATTAGTGGTCGTGTGAGGTACTGCAGCCTCTTGAACCAGCCTTTTTCTAAAATGTCACATTATAATCACAGACAGGACTGAATTATTATCAGTATTTAAATAAAATAGAAGGAAATGTTCTTTTCTACCGTTTCTAAAATCACAGAAATTACCGTTTTTAATATGAAGTGGGGGATTGTGGTCACGTGGTGCCCTAAAACAAAGATGGCCGCCTTCGTATCAGGAAGTAAATGTGGAAGTAAGAAACTTTTTTGGGGTCATGAGCCAATGAGCTCACTCCATAGGGATAAACAGGGCGGCCATTTTGGATTCATCTTCCAGGTTTTATTATAGTTCTATGATTCAGCTCTACTTCCTGTCATTTTAAACCATTCTTTTTCAAAATTTCGTCACAAACTGCAACTTCACAGAATATTTACCACAGATGCCCTCCCACCAAACTAAGTCAGAATTAAAAATCATTAGAACCTGAAATATAGACTTTAAATCTAGTTTAAAGCAGAACAAAGTAACATTTTGACCTTATTAAAGTCTTCATAAGTCCGTGTGGTGCTTGTAAATGTATTTTCGGGGCGTTTGAAGCTCGTGTCGCCCCCTGCTGTCTCTGAGCAGAAAACCAGCTGCGACATTTACTGACGCCGAAGACAATTGTCCTGAGAAACACTGGCTCTTTTTTATATTTGGAGACATGAAATGTTTGTGTGTGTGATTGTACTTCTTTACTTCAATAAAAAGGGAAGGAAAAAAGCTTTTAGCGTCTTAATACTGGCAGTGTATTTTCACAAATGACCTGCAGGGGGAGCTCTGTCGCTGAAGTTACTTAGTTCTGCTTTAAGTCTTTTATTTTAAGTGATTATTAGTTTTAGTGAAGATTTAGTCAGACAGTTATTTTTAGTTTTAGTCGATGAAAAAACAACGCTAATGTAGTCAATTTATAGTTTTAGTCAAGAAGAAAATGTACTGTAAAGTCGAAATGTACTGAAAATGAACTGTACTGCATTGCATCATGGGACGTGGTGTTCAGACGTGTTCTTGTTTACCGTCTGGGCTGGAGCGCTGGGATCGTTCTTTTCATTCTTGTGTTTTTACGATTCGCCGAAAATATCAGCAAAAATAACTCTCTTCTTCAGCCAAACGTGAATGAAATAAAAGTGTGGAGTGCAGCCACATTTTGTACGGTGTCCTGTTTGCACTAAAGTGTTCAAATAAAACTTTATGGGTGGTTTTATGCGCGCTAAAAGTACAAACATTGGCAGAACACGTTTGTACAGCTTTAAACACAGGGTTTGCAGCTTTTGCACCGAATCAAAAAGATGTTTGTCGTTTGCAGAAGAAATGATGTCCCTTAAAGGACACAGATTCTGCTACAGTGACTCTTTGTTCTTCATCAAAATCACACCTGGAGTCAGATTCAGACACACGTCCTGCTGAACCCCCTCGATCCGGGACGTAGCTTTGGATCATCTACGTCATTAAAGCATCGTTAAACTCGTTTGGAGCATTTCTGCCCCTAAACATGATACCTGGTTTAGTCCTGGTTTAGTCCTGGTTTAGTCCTGATTTAGTCCTGGTTTAGACCTGGTTTAGTCCTGGTTTAGTCCTGGTTTAGTCCTGGTTTAGTCCTGGTTTAGTCCTGGTTTAGTCCTGGTTTAGTCCTGGTTTGGTCCTGGTTTAGACCTGGTTTAGACCTGGTTTAGTCCTGGTTTAGTCCTGGTTTAGACCTGGTTTAGTCCCTGGTTTGGACCTGGTTTAGACCAGGTTTAGTCCTGGTTTAGACCTGGTTTAGTCCTTGTTTAGTCCTGGTTTAGACCTGGCTTAGTCCTTGTTTAGTCCTGGTTTAGACCTGGTTTAGTTCTGGTTTAGTTCTGGTTTAGTCCTGGTTTAGTCCTGGTTTAGTCCTGGTTTAGTCCTGGTTTAGACCCTGGTTTGGACCTGGTTTAGACCAGGTTTAGTCCTGGTTTAGACCTGGTTTAGTCCTTGTTTAGTCCTGGTTTAGACCTGGCTTAGTCCTTGTTTAGTCCTGGTTTAGACCTGGTTTAGTTCTGGTTTAGTTCTGGTTTAGTCCTGGTTTAGTCCTGGTTTAGTCCTGGTTTAGTCCTGGTTTAGTCCTGGTTTAGACCTGGTTTAGTCCTGGTTTAGACCTGGTTTAGTCCTTGTTTAGTCCTGGTTTAGACCTGGCTTAGTCCTTGTTTAGTCCTGGTTTAGACCTGGTTTAGTTCTGGTTTAGTCCTGGTTTAGTCCTGGTTTAGTCCTGGTTTAGTCCTGGTTTAGTCCTGGTTTGGTCCTGGTTTAGTCCTTGTTTAGTCCTGGTTTAGTCCTGGTTTAGTCCTTGTTTAGTCCTGGTTTAGTCCTTGTTTAGTCCTGGTTTAGTCCTGGTTTAGACCTGGTTTAGTCCTGGTTTAGACCTGGTTTAGTCCTGGTTTAGTCCTGGTTTAGACCTGGTTTAGACCTGGTTTAGTCCTGGTTTAGTCCTGGTTTAGACCTGGTTTAGTCCTGGTTTAGACCTGGTTTAGTCCTTGTTTAGTCCTGGTTTAGACCTGGTTTAGACCTGGTTTAGTCCTGGTTTAGTCCTGGTTTAGACCTGGTTTAGTCCTGGTTTAGTCCTGGTTTAGTCCTTGTTTAGTCCTGGTTTAGTCCTGGTTTAGTCCTGGTTTAGTCCTGGTTTAGTCCTTGTTTAGTCCTGGTTTAGTCCTGGTTTAGTCCTGGTTTAGTCCTGGTTTAGTCCTTGTTTAGTCCTGGTTTAGTCCTGGTTTAGACCTGGTTTGTGGCCTCGTTTAGACCTGGTTTAGTCCTGGTTTAGTCCTTGTTTCTGGCCTGAGGACAAAACCATTGATTGTAAAATAAAGTTGAATAGTCCAGAATTAAAGTTAAAGTAAATATATTCATTTCAAACAGATTGTTAAACTGTTAAAGTGTCAAACATCATTTTCTTGTTCAAACTGGTTTCTTTTGAGTTTTGTGGCTGTTTATTGTTTGTTTTGAGTCCGTTGTGAGTGTTTTTCTCGTGGACTCTGAGTCTCACAGAAGCAGGAGGCGTGTCCAGAGTTCACACGAGGACGCGCCGGCCTCTTCTCTCACGGGGCGTTTCCCACAATCCTCGGCTTCTGAAGAACGTCGGGGGAATCTGCGTCATCTAAACTCCACCGAGCGGCGCTCTGCAAAACATGAATGTCTAGATGAGTTGAAACGTCTTGATTTCAGGTCATTAATGTTCACTTCAGATATTTTGACTCGTTAAGATTAACTTAGACCAGTGTTTCCCAACCAGGGGTACGGGGACCCCAGGGGTACGTGATTAACCAGCGGCACATGGAATGGTTTCAGGTTTTAAAATAAGATGAAATGGACTTTTATCTGAATTAAAAAGTGTAATTAGTTGTAAATTTATCATATTTTGGAGTATCTTGGACCATAAATATAATTAAAACAAAAATATACTTGTAATAATTGACAATTTTCGACCATTAAACCCATTTATTTGTCTGAAACTCAAGTTAAAGGGTACTCTGAGTGTGAGACAAAACTTAGGGGAAACTCGAGACCAAAAAAAGCTGCGAACCAACGGTACAGATTATTTAATTCAGGGGCGGACGTACCATTAGGCAACAGGCCACAAATGCCTGGGGCCCCCAACTTGAAGGGGCCCCATTAAGATGCCCCCTGATCATCAGAGGAGCGAGGTTCAGCTGCCATTCTCTCAATATTCACATTATTCCTGAAGTTGTCGTACGCGCCGTCGTCTTGTTTCCGTTGTAGTTCACACGGAGCAGACGAGCTCAACAGAAAATAAGTTCTACTCGACTAAAAAGACGTTTTCAGGAAATCGTTGCGTTGTGACTTGTTGTTGTTCGTGTTCATTAAACATTTTACACAAATCAATCTACTTTATGTAACATTTTAGCGTCAAGACTTTTCCCTCGTTCGTCATTAGCTTTAACGGAGTTCTCGTCAAACGGAAGTGCGTTTACAACAAAAGTGTGATCTGTGGCAAAAAGAGGCAAAAAGAGACAAAAGTGGGCGGGGCAAAATAAGGTGGATAATTGCGTATTATAATTGCAGACCGTACTTCATTATTTTCAGTATTTAAATAAAACAGAAGGAAATGTTAATTTTAACCGTTTCTAACGTCACTGAAATTACCGTTTTTATCTGAAGTGACGTCACAGTAAACATGTGCGAGTCACGTGAACGAGCGTCGGACGATACAAACAGAAGCTCGTGGAAAAGGCTCGACTAGAGACACCTGTAAGTTGTATTTTATTTCATTTCAGACGCTTCACATTTGATCAAACATGAAGAACACAATTACAATCACACAAGCTAACGCTAACACAAAGACCTGCAGCTGCTGGTCGTTCACGTCGCTCAAAGCATCATGGGGGATTGTCGTCATGTGGTGCCCCTAAAGCAAAGATGGCCGCCTCCGTATCAGGAAGTAACGTGGAAGTAAAGAACTTTTTTGGGGTCATGTTCATCAGTTCATCTTTCAGGTTTAATTATAGTTCTATAATTACATCTAACATTATATTCACCTTGTTCTGCCCACTTTTTCCTCTTTTTGCCACAGACCCGCCCTTCTAAAGGCATTTTGCACGTGTTGTATGTGAGTGACTGTTGCTGGTCTGAGGTCAGTCACACTTCATCATTCAGCCCCAGGGCAGCTGCGGCTTCAGGAGGAAGAAACAGAAAAACATGAGATTACATTACATTTAAATTTAAATGAAAACATCAGTTTAAATCTTTGTGTCTCAGAGGGAAGTGTGGATAAATGACACATGTTGTAAAAGTGTGTGGAATGTGTCCAACAGCGCCCCCTGCTGCTGCTGCTCAGACTCTCACTCAGGGGTAAGAGGAGGAGACAGAGGAAAGTGAAAGAGTTGTCAGTCTGTGCTCAGAGCGCTGAGAGAGGAGCAGAGCAGACAGGCCCAGACCATAGAACCACAGCTGCAGAAGATCAGGGAGGAACTGTCCACTCTGGAGCAGAACATCCTCACTGTGGAGGAGCAGCTGAAGAGACAGAGCATGGACTTTATCAGAGAGTACAGACACACTCACCAAACCACCCAGACTCTGCTCTCACAGCCCGACCCAGAGCTGGGACCAGGACTCCTGATAAACCAGGCCAAAGTCCTGGGCAACATGGGCTTCAAGGTCTGGGACAAGATGAGGGCCCTGGTCCACTACAGTCCAGTCTTTCTGGACCCAAACACTGCAGGGAGATGGCTCTATCTGTCTGAGGATCTGAGGGGAGTGAGACGTGGAGACTCTGAACAACAGATCCCTTTAAATCCAGAGAGATTCATTAACTATACCAGTGTCCAGGGCTGTGAGGGCTTCAGCTCCGGCTCACACCAGTGGGACGTGGAGGTCGGGGACCATCCGAACTGGACCATTGGTTTGGCCAAAGAGTCTGTCGACAGGAAGAGAAAGACATCTGCTGATCCAGAACATGGACTCTGGTGTTTAGGTCTTGTCAGTGGAGAATACCTTGATGTTGTTGATGAAACCTTGAACCTAAAGCGAAGTCCTCAGAAGATCAGAGTCCGACTGGATTATGACAAAGGGAAACTGTCTTTCTATGACGCTGAGGACATGTCTCTGATCTGCTCTCACAAAGAAAGATTCAGAGAGAAAATGTTTCCTTATTTCAATGTTGGTGAAGCTGGAGACGCTGAAACCAAAGAGATTAAAATATGTTCCACTGAAGGACATTAAAGGCCCTATTTCACTATTATTTTTTCACAAATTGGTAATAATAATTGTCCTATAGCCTACATTTTTCTATTATCAAACATAGAATACCAATAAAAATATGTCAACATTTTAATCAAGGTCAAGGCTGTACAATAAAAATGTGGAATGTGTAAGACTTTTTGTCGTCTAGTCCTGAACTAGTCCCAGTTTATGCCTCAGACCTTGTTTAGTCCTGGTTTAGTCCCGGTTTAGTCCTGGTTTAGTCCTGGTTTAGTCCTGGTTTAGTCCTGGTTTAGTCCTGGTTTAGTCTTGGTTTAGTCCTGGTTTAGTCTTGGTTTAGTCCTGGTTTGGACGTGGTTTAGTCCTGGTTTAAACCTGTGTTAGTCCTGGTTTAGTTTTGATTAAGTCCTGATTTAGTCTTGTTTCAGATCTGGTTTAGTCCTGGTTTAGTTCTGGTTTAAACAAACTAAAAAAAACAAAAACACACAATTTATTTTTTTATTTCTAATCCACTTCATTTCTAGAGCACCTAAACTGCTGCTCTCATTTTCTCCACGTGTTTGAAGTTTAAACGCTCTGACGAGAAAAGCCCAGGCTCTGATCCAAAAACCAGAGTTTGTGTTTGTCGCCGTCGGAGCAGGATCTGCAGGAAACATGACTCAGGAGAAATGCACCTCTGTCGGGCTCATTTACTCTCAGACTTACGGGACAAACTGACCCGAGATCTGCCTCAGACCTGACACATCCATCGACATTAAACCAGTGACTTTTTCTCTCTTTAACCCCGTCCTAACAATGTTCCATCATCAAAAACACACCTGGAGTTGCATTTAGCTTCATTCACCACAGTTTGATGAATCCTGGTCACAAAAACACTTCCTGCTGAATTTCCACGACGTTTTCTCGTCGTTTTTCTCACTGTGTGACTTTTTTTCTTGACGCATGAGTTTTTTGCCGTTTTTTCTCGTGTGACGCGGCTCTGAGAATCTCCTGAGCTGTTTTTATTTTCATAAATCATCACAGACTTGTTTTGCCGTCTAATCACGATCGTTACGACTTGGACTTCATGATCTCTGCACACGGCGGCAGTCGGCTAAGCCAGTGGTTCTTAATCTAGGGGTCGCAACCCCAAGTGGGGTCGCCAAAAACTTTTGTGGGGTCGCCAAATTATTTTTCCAGTCTGGAATTAACGTGCTATTTTGTGAGATGAAACTATGAAAAAAAATATATATACAAATTCAGAGCTGCTGTTTCCGCATTCCTAGGCGCTGTGTGTGCCGCTTAGAGCTTAAATTCTTGTCCCCAGCCGGAGCCGGCCCGAAACCGACCCGTCTGCTCTGCTGTCGGGCTGAGTCGGGCTCGGCCCGGGGCAGAGGCCGCACGTGCGTAACATGCTCCACGGCCAAAGAGCGCGGTGTGCAGCCAGTGCTGTGTTCTTTTCCTCCTCATCCTCGAATAAAGAGGTCAAGACACCTCCTTGAAAGAGCGGAGGAGAGAGAAAAAGAGAGAGAAACAGAGGAGAGAGAGCAGGAGGAGAGAGCCACGGATGCCCTCCCAAAAAGCTGAAGAAAAGAGCGAAGGAGAGGGATCATTGGTCCAGCGTCAGTGGAGGGACAGGCACTTCTGGAACAGGACACGTCCCGTTGGTGCAGGTAGAACACTAAACACTTGAAGCCCTGTCAGGCGCTTGTTCTGCCGATAAACCTCTGCAGGAACTCAGTTTACGTAACTCCGGTTCTACACATGCGCGGACCCGGGTCGGGGTCGGGTCGAATCGGGGAAAATGATTCGGGTTCGGACAGTATGCGTGCGGGCTCGGCCGGGTCGGGCTTGAATTTTTGGGCCCGATCGAAACTCTAGTGCTGCTCCTCCAATAGAAACAATGTCACGTTTATATTTGAATTAAATATGTCTAAATGTAATGTATGTTGTTTTTTTTTTTAACAAAAACGCTGCCGAAAAATGTCATTTGTGACACACAGCTCTGTGCGGAGCTCCACAGCAGCGGTGGTGGTAGAATGGAATTCTGTCAGCACAAGCTCTGGCCTGTGTTTGAGATCCACACGCAGAGCTGTGTGTCACACATTTCATTTATTTTGACTCGGAAATGTTTCTATTGACAATGTTTAATTACCTCATCATAATTTTTAATATTAATTTACATTTTACACGTTTTCAATTTGCTTCCAGAGCTGTGTCCACAGACATTAACTTATGTATTTACTCTTTATCATTTTTAGATTCCAAGATATAAGCATTTAAAATGTGTTCTGTATTTTTGGCCAACCCTGTATTTTACATTTTACAAATACAACATTATTTAGTGTATTATTTAATGTCATAATTATTCAGTGTTTATTTGTTCATTTTGTTAGCTTTGTTCCACTTCTTGTGAAATAAATTCTTGTAGTTCTTACATTGCCAGTTGGTTTTTAGTTGATTTAGTTTGACGGAATGACAAAAACCTTTTGAGGGAGTGTCAATAACTATAGGTCTGCCCAAAATCGGCGTGGGAGTAATGTGGGGTCGCCAGACCTCACAAGGTGTTTTTGTGGGGTCCCCAGACAAAAAGTTTAAGAACCACTGGGCTAAGCTAGCATTTGTCACATGCTAACTTTTATTAAAATGTATAAAATATTAAGAAACAACCAATTAAAATGTAAAGTAAATACATTTTTATTCATAGATTACTTCATTTTTTCATTTTCTTTGTATCTTATGCTTCAAAGTTAGCGTTAGCATTAGCATTAGCGTTAGCCCCACAGACGGCTCCATTTGTGACACTAGAGTCTGTCACCAGCGACACTCACTGTGGGATCTGTACGATTTATTATTGTTAGTGTCACTTTCACGTCACATGTACAATACACCATTTTAGAAACAAACAGCCAACTGGAATTCCGTGCACAGAGCATGAGTTGGAGGGAAGTAAGATTTATCAAACTTGTGTAGTTTTTTTGTTCTAAAACATGAGATTCCAAAGTAATGGTAGACGAGCATGTGCACAATAACAACAGAAACAATGAAGGATATCTGTCCTTTAAAGCAGTGGTTCTCAAACAGGGGTCACTGTGAGTTGGGGCCCCAAAGGTTGTGCTAACATTGATCATCACCTGAACACACCATTTGTGGAGCTGGACTCTCCCAAACACAGAGTGTGAGGTAAACTGTCAGTGCAGTAAGGATTATGATGAGTCTTTAACACAAATGTGTCATAAACATGTCTGAACTTCAGAGTTTTATTGTTTTATTGCGATGTCGTTGTGGAGAACGACAGGGGCCCTTGGGATGTTTTCGTACCGATAAGGGGCCCCTGGTCTGAGAACCGCTGCTTTAAAGGAGACATTCTGCAAAATGTTTCATTCAGGACGAGACGCTGCAGATAAATGGGAAAAAGCTTAAATTTTGAGATTTGAAACTTTCTTTGTTGTCTAGTTTTATAAATGTAAGTATGTTTTTTAAATCCTGTAATAAGGCATTTTATGTGGAAAATGTTATTATTATTTAAGTAGGTAAATTAGAAATGTAAATGAGTCAGATACGTTCGCATTTGTGAAACTTTTAACAGAAACTGGACGTTTTCAGGAGGCTCAGCTGCACTGACTGAAAATCAAGGAGTTAAATGACTTTATTAAAGGGCGTAGGACAGGTTTTTGGGATTTTCAAATTTTGACTTTATTCAGTGTATTAATGGCTCTTGTGAATATAAATTGTAATTTTACACCAATCACGTCGCTTTTTGTGGAGAAAAGTTGAAAAATCTTTTGAAAATTATAGGAAGTAAACAAACTGATGACATCACACTGGGGAGACAAAGGTCATGCATAATTTACACAAAAGAAACAACTTTTTTGACCCTTTAAACATTGATTCAACAAAATAAAGGTGTCACATGCATTTCTCTTTGTCAAATCTGTGAAATTCGATGAGCCCAGTGTACAGTGTGGTTGCTATGGTAATTTCCCAGTGTGATGTCATACTTTACAACCAGGAAGTACGATTAAAAACCTAAAAGAAGAGCTAAACTGTGGTAAAATGTGTAAAGATTTGAGTAGAAATTGAAATATATTTATCTTAACTGCATTTTAGTTAAAGGAGTCGTTCAACCGGTCAGAGGCCCTTTAAGTTTGTGGAGCCAAAACCAAACGACTGATGACGAGAACAAACATTTGTGGAGCTGAAGTTTGGAGATTTGTGTCAAAAACAGTTTCTGGGTGAAGGGTTTGTCTGCTCAGGATCCAAACACATGAGCTCATTCAGACACAAAGGTGACTCAGACTGACTCACAGCAGACGATCTGTGGAGCTGCAGCGCCGCCTGGTGGACGACAGCGCAACTACAACAACAACGGCCTCCTCCTGTGTGCCAGATGCCCTTCCATCCTCCGGTGTCCCTGTCATTTAATGAGATGAAGGAAGATTAAGAGGAAATTCTGCATTTTAAAAATCCTTCAACTCTTTGTAGCTTTTTACAATCTTGTTTTATGATTTTATAGTTTTGCAAAAATCAAAAAGTTGGTGTAATCCCTCATTGGTCCAGAATAATCGAGCTCAGTGCAGCAGACGTTCTGTTCAGCTCCTCAGTCCAGGACCTTCAGATTGAAAAGGATTTTAAAACAGTGTCCAGCAGACCATGAAAACAACATTTATATGATCTCGACAAAATGTGGCTCTAAACTGCAATAGAACAAAAACTTTTATGTTTCCTCATCATTATTGTGGATTTTGATTGAGTTGATCTGCGACCGAGCCTCCAGTGCACAGAAAATACCTGTTTTCACCTTCCCCCTATCCCCGCCCACTGCTCTTTACTAACTTTGATTATTCTAAAAACATAAAAGCAGACTTTGGGTCAAAAAAATGTACAAGGCGTGTCAATTGTGCAGTTTTGAACATGAAGTGGATGCTATTGATTCTGTTGGTCGTTTTAGATCAATGTTACAGTTAACAACGAATAAAATGTCTATTTCTGTTGTACTTTTTAAAATAAGATGAAATGTACTTTTACTAGAATTAAAAAGTGTAATTAGTGGTAAATTATCATATTTTTGGAGTATCTTGGACCATAAATATAATTCTAGTAATAATTGATAATATTCGACCATTAAACCCATTTATTGCCTGGTTTGACCTCAAGTCATTTTAAGCTGCGCTCGGTTTATATTTTGTTTTGTGCGTCGTTCCACTCAAGCGTCCTCCGCAGCTCCACGCCTCGCCTCGTTTACCCAGAATGCACTGGTAAAGCAGGTTTATTTACAGAGTACAATCATCAGGGCGGCTCAAAGGGCTTTACGGGAAACACAGAAGTAAAAAACAACTTAAATGATCACTGCATTTGTGGTTTGATGGGATTGTGGGGCACACGGCGACACTGACATTTTCAAATTGCTCTGAAAATGTCTCAAAAAGCGATATTTGGATTTGGCACAAATTTAGTTCCAAAATGTTGAAATGGACCCTCAGAAATAGTTTTAATGTTGATTTAATGTAATTTTAATGTTTGAAATGAGTAGAGACTTCAATGATGTTTCAATGTCTACATTCACTGAATCAAAGCTCATTAGATGTTGATCATAACCAGCACTTTCAACGACAACTCAACATTTGTCATCGATGTTGATTAAACCAAACCATCCACACGATTTCAAGTTGAATCAGTGTCTTTTTCTTTCTGGGACTTCAGTCTTCTTTAGTTTGACCCACAGACCGTACAGATCCCTGGCCCTCGCCCGCTGCCTCCGTGTCCCAAACAGGAAGTGTCCAGGAGGCTCCTCCTCCTTCAGGACGAGCTCCATTCACTTCCTGTGACACTGGAGCCTTTACTCTGTAACTGTTTCAGTCAAACTCACATCTGGATCTAAATCGTCCGTCTGACACACTCCACATGATCCTGTGTTTTTTTCTCGTTGGTTGTTCATGAATCAAGTTATTACAATAATAACTGACCAATCAGGTGCTTCCTTTTCCAGGGGCCGGTTTCGCTCGTGTTAGCAACAGGTTTGATTGACAGCTAGCGCCACACATTGCTGCCATCTCCTCCCACCGAGGGGCGGAGACCATTAACAACCTCCTTCTGATTGGTCCGTGTGGCCACGATACGCACTCGGATTTAAATATGGAGTCTGGCTCCACTTTAGCCGCTATAACTGCTAGCTCCACTTTAGCCGCTATAACTGCTAGCTCCACTTTAGCCGCTATAACTGCTAGCTCCACTTTAGCCGCTATAACTGCTAGCTCCACTGTAGCCGCTATAACTGCTAGCTCCACTTTAGCCGCTATAACTGCTAGCTCCACTTTAGCCGCTATAACTGCTAGCTCCACTGTAGCCGCTATAACTGCTAGCTCCACTTTAGCCACTATAACTGCTAGCTCCACTTTAACCACTATAACTGCTAGCTCCACTGTAGCCGCTATAACTGCTAGCTCCACTTTAGCCACTATAACTGCTAGCTCCACTTTAACCACTATAACTGCTAGCTCCACTGTAGCCGCTATAACTGCTAGCTCCACTGTAGCCGCTATAACTGCTAGCTCCACTGTAGTCGCTATAACTGCTAGCTCCACTTTAGCCGCTATAACTGCTAGCTCCACTTTAGCCGCTATAACTGCTAGCTCCACTTTAGCCGCTATAACTGCTAGTTCCACTTTAGCCTCTATAACTGCTAGCTCCACTTTAGCCTCTATAACTGCTAGCTCCACTTTAGCCGCTATAACCGCTAGCCGCGATGGGCTTCATTTGGCTGGAGACAAACGCTATGAGTGACGTCACAATCCCACGGTCCATCGATGTGTACGATGGACCGTGGGATTGTCTGTGGTTTGGCCGCGGCCTTGGATTATTTATTGTCCATTTTACAGACGAGATGAGGAAGCACATTCATGTTGGGCGTGAGGAGCACGAAGCGCGGGTAGAGTCCAGACCGGGGCCCGTCATGAACGCCGTTCAGATACGGTCAGTTATGGAGCTAATGTTGTGCACGTTATGTTGTGGCTCAAAGGTGTGGATCCAAAAAGGACACAAGACTAGCAAGCAAAGATTATTTATTGACCAGAACTGGAGGATAAAGTTCTTTAAAGTCTTTGGATGGAAGTTGTGCGGAGGAGTGGAGCAGGCAGGACCGAGGAGCACAGGTGAGTACCGGGACGGCAGGCAGGAGCAGGCGCAGGCAGGAGCAGGCAGGAGCAGGCGGGAGCAGGCAGGGACAGGCTGGAGCGAGGAGCACAGGTGAGTACCGGGACGGCAGGCGGGAGCAGAAGCTTGAAGTTCTGCGACAAAACAAATCTCAATCACAGAGTTTGGGGACGAGATCAAAAATTCAAAAATGGAGCAGCCAAATTCACCGTCTGGTCGACTAATAATCTGGCGTCGACTGGTTGGAGCTGGGCTTTAGTCGTCCCCTCAATCACAGGAAAGTGAAGCCAGGTGAGGAGCAGCAGGAACTATCTCTGCCCCACAGCAGCTCCCAGAAAATCTGGGCCCACACACACAAAGGAAGAGGGAATAGTAGAGAGAGCAGCCCCAGGCAGGGCCATGACACTTTGACACTGACACTGGGATCTATCTGTTAAAACATCAAATAACCAGCCGACCAGATTTAAATCAAGATTAAAATCAGAGATCAGCCTCTCAACAGATAAGGCTGAATCATAGAACTATAATAAAACCTGGAAGATGAATCCAAGATGGCCGTCCTGTTTATCCCTATGGAGAGTGCTCATTGGCGCATGACCCCAAAAAAGTTTCTTACTTCCGCATTTACTTCCTGATACGGAGGCTGACATCTTTGTTTTACTTCCTGAAACGATGGCTGCCATCTTTGTTTTACTTCCTGAAACGGAGGCGGCCATCTTTGCTTTAGGGCGCCACGTGACGACAATCCCCCACTTATATAAAAACGGTAATTTCTGTGATTTTAGAAACGGTAGAAAAGAACATTTCCTTCTATTTTATTTAAATACCGATAATAATTCAGTATTGTCTGCAATTATAATGAGCAATTTTAGAAAAAGGCTGGCTCCAAGAGGCTGCAGTACCTCACACGACCACTAATCAATCTGGGACCACCGACAGAGGGGGCGTGTCTTATCCAGTTAATTTAATACGTCCATGGGCTGAATGTATTGAATGCAGAAGTAAAATCAACCCCCCCCCCCCCCGCCCGACCCATAGGCGACTGCAGGGGGTCATCAGAGGAAACACAGAGAGGAAATAAGAGGAAACAAAGAGAGGGTAAACAACAGAAAACGAAGAGGAGTAAACCAGAGTCATGACAGACACTGGACCTGCTTCAGAAGAACACAGGGCAAAGAAAGAGAGGAAACAACAGGAAACAAAGAGAGGAGACAACAGGAAACAAAGAGAGGGTGAACAACAGGAAACAAATAGGAGGAAACCAGAGTCATGACAGACACTGGACCTGCTTCAAAAGAACACAGGGCAAACAAACAGAGGAAACAAAGAGAGGAAACAACAGGAAACAAAGGCAGTAACACTAGGAAACAAAGAGAGGGTGAACAACAGGAAACAAATAGGAGGAAACCAGAGTCATGACAGACACTGGACCTGCTTCAAAAGAACACAGGGCAAAGAAAGAGAGGAAACAACAGGAAACAAAGAGAGGAGACAACAGGAAACAAAGAGAGGGTGAACAACAGGAAACAAATGGGAGGAAACCAGAGTCATGACAGACACTGGACCTGCTTCAAAAGAACACAGGGCAAAAAAACAGAAGAAACTAAGAGAGGAAACAACAGGAAACAAAGAGAGGAGACAACAGGAAACAAAAGAGGGTGAACAACAGGAAACAAATAGGAGGAAATCAGAGTCATGACAGACACTGGACCTGCTTCAAAAGAACACAGGGCAAAAAAACAGAAGAAACTAAGAGAGGAAACAACAGGAAACAAAGAGAGGAGACAACAGGAAACAAAAGAGGGTGAACAACAGGAAACAAATAGGAGGAAACCAGAGTCATGACAGACACTGGACCTGCTTCAAAAGAACACAGGGCAAAAAAACAGAGGAAACTAAGAGAGGAAACAACAGGAAACAAAGAGAGGAGACAACAGGAAACAAAAGAGGGTGAACAACAGGAAACAAATAGGAGAAAACCAGAGTCATGACAGACACTGGACCTGCTTCAGAAGAACACAGGAAAAACAACGCTAGGAAACAAATATAGGGTAAATAGCAGGAAACAAAGAGGAGGAAACCAGAGTCATGGCAGACACTGGACCTGCTTCAGAAGAACACATGGCTGTCACTGTCTCAGGTCAACGAGAGGAAACACAGAGAGGAAACAAGGGGAAACAAAGGGGGAAACAAAGATAGGAAACAATAGGAAACAAAGAGAGGAAACAAGCAAAAACAAAGAGTCATGACAGACACTGGACCTGCTTGAGAAGAACACTGACACAAAACAAAAGAGGGGTAAACAAGAGGAAACAAAGAGAGGAGGAAACAAGAGGAAACAAAGAGCAGAGGAAACACTAAAATTTAAATCTGCACATGCTCACATGCTTCTGTGCATACACTGGTCTGTTACTATGGCAACACATACATCTAATTTGCTACTCACCTTATTCTGCTCTGCCCACTTTTGCCTCTTTTTGCCATAGATCCTCACACCCGTAATGAACGCACTTCACACATGTTGAATGTGAGTGAGTGACTGTTGCTGGTCTGAGGTCAGTCACACACATCATTCAGCCCCAGGGCAGCTGCGGCTTCAGAAGGAAGAAACAGAAAAACATGAGTGGATTTACATTTAAATGAAAACACCAGTTTAAATCTAACAGTAACAAGTGTCTTTGTGTCTCAGAGGGAAGTGTGGATAAATGACACATGTTGTAAAAGTGTGTGGAATGTGTCCAACAGCGCCCCCTGCTGCTGCTGCTCAGACTCTCACTCAGGAGTGAACGCCTCCTTCAGAGGAAAGTGAAAGAGTTGAGTCAGTCTGCAGCAGGACGTGGCACACAGAGGACACAGGTCTGTGAGTCTGTGACTTTTGTTGAAATGGAGCCGATCTCTGCAGTGAAGGACTTCCTGACCTGTCCTGTGTGTCTGGAGACCTTTAAAGAGCCAGTGTCTCTGGGCTGTAACCACAGCTTCTGCTCCAGCTGTGTGCACGACTACTGGGACAAGAACAGCACCAGGAACTGCCCCGTGTGTCACAGGAAATCCTCTAAAGACACTGTAGGAGTGAACTTTGCTCTGAAGCAACTGAGTCTGTCCTTTTCACAGAAGAAGTCGTCTCCAGCAGGAGAGAGGGAGAAGGTCTGCAGCTCACACCCAGAGCAGAGCCCTCTGTTCTGTCTGGACGAGTGTCGTCCTCTGTGTCCTGTGTGTGAGCCCTCTCTTCACTCTGGACATAAGGTGGTGTCTGTGGACTCAGCCGTGAGTGAACTGAAGGAGCAGCTCCGCTCACAGCTCCAGCCTTTGGCCCAGAGGAGAGAGCAGGCCTCAGCCTTACAGCGACAGTGTGAGGAGATAAACCTTCACGCGCAGACTCAGGTGAAGGCGTGTGAGCGACAGATCAGGGACCAGTTTGAGCGGCTGCACCGGTTCCTCCAGCAGGAGTTGGAGTCTGCGGTCAAAGTGCTGAGAGAGGAGCAGAGCAGACAGGCCCAGACCATAGAACCACAGCTGCAGAAGATCAGGGAGGAACTGTCCACTCTGGAGCAGAACATCCTCACTGTGGAGGAGCAGCTGAAGAGACAGAGCATGGACTTTATCAGAGAGTACAGACACACTCACCAAACCACCCAGACTCTGCTCTCACAGCCCGACCCAGAGCTGGGACCAGGACTCCTGATAAACCAGGCCAAAGTCCTGGGCAACATGGGCTTCAAGGCCTGGGACAAGATGAGGGCCCTGGTCCACTACAGTCCAGTCCTTCTGGACCCAAACACTGCAGACAGACAGCTCTATCTGTCTGAGGATCTGAGGGGAGTGAGACGTGGAGACACTGAACAACAGATCCCTTTAAATCCAGAGAGATTCACTGAATGTGCAGAAGTCCTGGGCTGTGAGGGCTTCAGCTCCGGCTCACACCAGTGGGACGTGGAGGTCGGGGACCATCCGAGCTGGACCATTGGTTTGGCCAAAGAGTCTGTCGACAGGAATGGAGAGACATCTGCTACTCCAGAAGATGGACTCTGGTGTTTAGCTTTTGTCGATGGAGAATACCTTGATGTTGTTTGTAAAAAACTGAAGCTAAAGCGAAGTCCTCAGAAGATCAGAGTCCGACTGGATTATGACAAAGGGAAACTGTCTTTCTATGACGCTGAGGGCATGACTCTGATCTGCTCTCACAAAGAAAGATTCAGAGAGAAAATGTTCCCTTATTTCTCTGTTGGTAAAGCTGGAGACGCTAAAACCAAAGAAATTAAAATATGTTCCAGTGAGGGTCATTAATGGCCTTGTTATTTTTAAACAAATTACTATTGCACTTTTAGTTTACATTACAATTGTACACTATAATGGTAATAATAATAGTGTAATAGCCTAAAGTTGTCAATTTTAAAATATAGAATACTAATTATAAAAATATGTCTACATTTTATTTTAAATCAAAGCTGTAAAATAAAAATTTGGAATAATTTAAGTGTTTTGTCACTTGGTCCGGATCAGTCCCAGTTTAGTCCTGGTTCAGACCTGATTTAAAGCTGAACTTAGTAACTTCAGAAATATAGAGTAAAAGACGCAAAGCTTTTTTCCCCTTCCTTTTTATTGAAATAAGGAAGTACAATCACATACAAACCGTTTCATGTCACCAAATATAAAAAAGAGCCAGTGTTTCTCAGGACAGTTGTCTTCAGGTCGATGTCGGCAAATGTTGCAGCTGGGGTCCTGCCCAGAGACAGCAGGGGGCGACGACGAGCTTCAAATATCCCGAAAATACATTTACAACCTCGAAACAGATTTACAAAGGTCAAAATGTTACTTACTTCTACTTTAAGTCAAGACGCTGCAGGTGAATTGGAAATAATCTTAAATTTAAAGATGTAAATGTCTCCTGTAGTTAATATTTTAACTATATTTTTTATACGTCGATGTAAACCCTCATTCGTCCAGGTGTGGTCCATCGTAGAAACCCCTGAAACCCTTTCTACGATATATTTTTTATATTTTAGTTTGTCATCATGTCATGTTTTCATGTAGAAATAAGGCATTTTATGTGTAATGGCTAAAATGTCACATATTTTGGACATTTAAATCTGAAAAATGGACAGAACCAAATTTCTTTCATTTTGTAACATATTAGTTACAACAAAATATATACAGATGGGATTATGAGCAGTGTTCCTTGTGTCCGTTGTGTCAGAATCTTATTGAGTCCAGATTGTACAGTTTGGTGCAGGAGCTACTTTAAGGCTGATGTCTTTGTGGAACAAAAATGCATTTTACCAAAACGGCCTCTGAAGTTACAATGGCCCTCATTCATCAACACTGCGCAGAAAACAGTGCAATTTTTGGTGTATACTGGAAATACGCAAAAGGGTGAGTGGAAATCATGAACCTGTGCATAAACCTCCAAAAGTGACATACACAGTATGGCTGGTGAATGTGCATGAAAACCAACGTCATTTGCATGAAACACCCCGAAATATTCATGTTGCTTGGATTTGATTTTACTGGTTTTTGCAGTAAGATCAAATTGAGTTGTTATTATATACTTGGTTTTGCCGTTTTATGTTTGTGTGTGTGCAGCACTTTGGAAACAGTTCTGTTTATAAAATGTGCTATACAAATAAAGTGGATTTGCATGTTTCAAGTCATTGACAGGGTTTACGGCATAAATGCACGCAGTACGGCAAAAAGCAGCGTTTATCTGAACAGGAATTCACAAAGACCTGCATGAAATGAAGAATTATGTTGTTATGGCTCATTGGAAAACACAGAAAATGAATCGTAGATCTAATAAAAATCTAAAGAAAAAGAATCTACCAAAAATAACATTTGCTATTGAATGAGTAATTAATGTTTATGGTTTATTTAAACAATTAACTTAAAAAAGGTCAGATACGCAGTGGGACTATATCTAAACCTGATCTAAACCCAGAGGAATGAACCGGCAGAGCGGCTCTGGTTCAGGCTCAGGACTCAGGAGCGGGGAGTGGCCTGAGGTGGTTCAGCCTGAGCGGCGCTGCCCTCGAGGGAGGAACAAGATCTGCTGAACCAGGAAGAGGATCTGTTTGCTTCACCACGGAGCCATCCACGGTCCGAGTTCCTGTAGGACCTTGCAACCACAGCAGACAGAGTCACTCTGGTGAACCGCCCGGACCGGTCCACTGTGCGAGGGTCTCTCTCCTTCTGGACTGGATCCGCTGATAACGCTCTGTTCCACATCAGGACCAGGCTCGAGTGCGTGGAGGACGGGACCGAACCGCCTGGACCACTGGATCTGCGTGACTTGTTGGGACACTTGGGAACGAACCCGTCCAGACCCGGTCTGCTGCGTATATTATAATTTGAGAAGGGTCCATATGTAAGGTTTAATTACATTGGTTTAAACTTAAAGAGAAGAAATGTTTACGTGGTTACAACAGTCCTCCTGCTCTAGGGTGAGGCTGAGGCTGCAAGCCCTAGTGGCCAGGGTTAGGGCAAGGGCTTGGTACCTTGATATAAAATGGTAAAATGAAAATACTGAACTTAAAGTCTGTAAATCAACAAAATATGGATGTGAAATGCGGCCTGAAAAATTGGGTACAAAGCCCCTGTGAAACACCATTGTGCTTGGCACGTGGCAATGTTTCGGACCTGTTTGTCCTTCATCAGGCCAAGCATGCAATGGTAGCTAACGGTGACTTGTGTCTGTGCACTTTAAGTTTGTCTCCAATTAAATGTTGATGCAAGTGAATGTGATATGTGAATGCTGCAGACACAGGACGAGGCACAGCGCTGGGACGTCACACCAACAGCCTCTGAGGACCATCCGGACCAGAGTCCACAGCTAAACTGTCTCCGTTTCCCCCTGAGCCAACGCTCCACAGAGGCAGAACCAGAACCGAACCCATGTCAGGACCATCCAGACCAAAGAGTCAGCTGAAGTGAGTACTTGTGTTACCGCTGTTTGTGCTGCTGGACCTGTGGCCCAGGGTCCAGGCTGATGCGCACGTTTGCTTCACTAATGTTCAATTTCCTCGCTACTAATTGGCATGCACGGAATGTGCATGAGTTGGGGAATGCGTTAGTGAGTGTTTGGAAGTGGGCGAGCGCTTCGCGCTCGATTTCGTGCGCACTTTGTGCTTTGCACGGCTGCGAAACTAATAGGCCTCTCGCCAGCTTGTGGCGCTCGGGCCTAATAATGAAGAATATCTGTCCTTTAAAGCAGTGGTTCTCAAACAGGGGTCACTGTGAGTTGGGGCCCCAAAGGTTGTGCTAACATTGATCATCACCTGAACACACCATTTGTGGAGCTGGACTCTCCCAAACACAGAGTGTGAGGTAAACTGTCAGTGCAGTAAGGATTATGATGAGTCTTTAACACAAATGTGTCATAAACATGTCTGAACTTCAGAGTTTTATTGTTTTATTACGATGTCGTTGTGGAGAACGACAGGGGCCCTTGGGATGTTTTCGTACCGATAAGGGGCCCCTGGTCTGAGAACCGCTGCTTTAAAGGAGACATTCTGCAAAACATTACATTCAGGACGAGATGCTTCAGATAAATGGGAAAAATCTAAAATTTTGAGATTTGAAACTTTCTTCGTTGTTGAGTTTTATAAATGTAAGTATGTTTTTAAATCCTGTAATAAGGCATTTCATGTGGAAATATTATTATTATTTATTAAGTAGGTAAATTAGAAATGTAAATGAGTCAGATACATTTGCATTTGTGAATTTTTTAACAGAAATTGGACGTTTTCAGGAGGCTCAGCTGCACTGACTGAAAATCAAGCAGTTAAATGACTTTATGGAGAAAAGTTGAAAAATCTGTTGAAAATTACAGGAAGTAAACAAACTGATGACATCACACTGTGGGAGACAAAGGTCGTGCATACTTTACAAAATAGAAACAACTTTTTTGACCCTTTAAACATTGATTCAACAAAATAAAGGTGTCACTTGTGTTTCTCTTTGTCAAATTAACAAAATCTGTGACATTAGATGAGTTTTGGCCGCTGTACAGTGTGGTTGCTATGGTAATTTCCTAGTGTGATGTCATACTTTACAACCAGGAAGTACGATTAAAAACCTAAAAGAATAGCTAAACTGTGGTAAAATGTGTGAAGATTTTAGTAGAAATTGAAATATATTTATCTTAACTGCATTTTAGTTAAAGGAGTCGTTCAACCGGTCAGAGGCCCTTTAAGTTTGTGGAGCCAAAACCAAACGACTGATGACGAGAACAAACATTTGTGGAGCTGAAGTTTGGAGATTTGTGTCAAAAACCGTTTCTGGGTGAAGGGTTTGTCTGCTCAGGATCCAAACACATGAGCTCATTCAGACACAAAGGTGACTCAGACTGACTCACAGCAGACGATCTGTGGAGCTGCAGCGCCGCCTGGTGGACGACAGCGCAACTACAACAACAACGGCCTCCTCCTGTGTGCCAGATGCCCTTCCATCCTCCGGTGTCCCTGTCATTTAATGAGATGAAGGAAGATTAAGAGGAAATTCTGCATTTTAAAAATCCTTCAACTCTTTGTAGCTTTTTACAATCTTGTTTTATGATTTATAGTTTTTGCAAAAATCAAAAAGTTGGTGTAATCCCTCATTGGTCCAGAATAATCGAGCTCAGTGCAGCAGACGTTCTCAATCCAGGACCTTCAGATTGAAAAGGATTTTAAAACAGTGTCCAGCAGACCATGAAAACAACATTTATATGATCTCGACAAAATGTGGCTCTAAACTGCAATAGAACAAAAACTTTTATGTTTCCTCATCATTATTGTGGATTTTGATTGAGTTGATCTGCGACCGAGCCTCCAGTGCACAGAAAATTCCTGTTTTCACCTTCCCTATCCCGCCCACTGCTCTTTACTAACTTTGATTATTCTAAAAACATAAAAGCAGACTTTGGGTCAAAAAAATGTACAAGGCGTGTCAATTGTGCAGTTTTGAACATGAAGTGGATGCTATTGATTCTGTTGGTCGTTTTAGATCAATATTGCAGTTAACAACGAATAAAATGTCTATTTCTGTTGTACTTTATAAAATAAGATGAAATGTACTTTTAACAGAATTAAAAAGTGTAATTAGTGGTAATTTAGCATATTTTTGGACCATGAATATAATTAAAACAAAAATATACTTGTAATAATTGACAATATTTGACCATTAAACCCATTTATTTGTCTGAAACTCAAGTTAAAGGGGACTCTGAGGGTGAGACAAAACTTAGGGGGAACTCGAGACCAAAAAAAGCTGCGAACCAACAGTACAGATTATTTAATTCAGGGGCGGACGTACCATTAGGCAACAGGCCACAATTGCCTGGGGCCCCCAACTTGAAGGGGCCCCATTAAGATGCCCCCTGATCATCAGAGGAGCGAGGTACAGCTGCCATTCTCTCAATATAATGTAAAGTAAAGAAGTGCAGTGAACTTTTAAACAAGAAAAACATCGTCTTGGATTGTTAATGTATTCGTTCATACATGCTGGACTATTGTTAGTCCCCAGAGTCTCTAAAAGCACAGTAGGAGGTCGAGCATTTAGCTCCCAAGCTCCTGTGTTATGGAACCAGCTCCTGTTCATGTAAAAGAGGCCGACACAGTCTCTACATTTAAGACCAGACTCAAAACGTTCCTCTTTGAAATAGCTTATGGTCAGGCCAGTTAGGAACAGAAATAAAAACCTACAGTTTTAGCTATGCTGCCCTTGGAGCGACTCTGCTGGAGAAGTATGGCAGCTTGAACACTGTCCTCTGGTTCTTCTACTTTACCATCAACAATATTTAATATTACTTCAACTGTAGTCTGTTCATTGCTGTTCACATGTTTCTCTTTCTCTCCACTTCCCCCGGGGAGTGGAGACTGTTTCAGACACTGCGGCGGCTGCTCCAGTGACGACCCCCACCCCCTTAGAAAAATAAATTGATTTGATTTGATTCTGACCAAACAACCTCCAAACCCCAATAAACCCGTTAAATATTCTGCATCAGCCGCTCGAGCTCAAAGAGTAAAGACGACTTAAATCAAGACAAAAATGATCAAGTCATTTTAAGCTGCGCTCGGTTTATATTTTGTTTTGTGTGTCGTTCCACTCAAGCATCCTCCGCAGCTCCACGCCTCGCTTTGGCACGTTTACCCAGAATGCACTGGTAAAGCAGGTTTATTTATAGAGTACAATCATCAGGGCGGCTCAAAGGGCTTTACAGGAAACACAGAAGTAAAAAACAGCTTAAATGATCACTGCATTTGTGGTTTGATGGGATTGTGGGGCACACGGCGACATTTTCAAATTGCTCTGAAAATGTCTCAAAAAGCGATATTTGGATTTGGCACAAATTTAGTTCCAAAATGATTGAAATGGACCCTCAGAAATAGTCTTAATGTTGATTTAATGTAATTTTAATGTTTGAAATGAGTAGAGACTTCAATGATGTTTCAATGTCTACATTCATTGAATCAAAGCTCATTAGATGTTGATCATAACCAGCACTTTCAACGACAACTCAACATTTGTCATCGATGTTGATTAAACCAAACCATCCACACGATTTCATGTTGAATCAGTGTCTTTTTCTTTCTGGGACTTCAGTCTTCTTTAGTTTGACCCACAGACCGTACAGATCCCTGGCCCTCGCCCGCTGCCTCCGTGTTCCAAACAGGAAGTGTCCAGGAGGCTCCTCCTCCTTCAGGACGAGCTCCATTCACTTCCTGTGACACTGGAGCCTTTACTCTGTAACTGTTTCAGTCAAACTCACATCTGGATCTAAATCGTCCGTCTGACACACTCCACATGATCCTGTGTTTTTTTCTCGTTGGTTGTTCATGAATCAAGTTATTACAATAATAACTGACCAATCAGGTGCTTCCTTTTCCAGGGGCCGTTTTCGCTCGTGTTAGCAACAGGTTTGATTGACAGCTAGCGCCGCACGTTGCCGCCGTCTCCTCCCACCGAGGGGCGGAGACCGTTAGCAATCTCCTCCTGATTGGTCCGTGTGGTTGACATGATACGCACTCGGATTTAAATATGGCTCCACTTTAGCCGCTATAACAGCTAGCTCCACTTTAGCCGCTATAACTGCTAGCTCCACTGTAGCCGCTATAACTGATAGCTCCACTTTAGCCGCTATAACTGCTAGCTCCACTTTAGCCGCTATAACTGCTAGCTCCACTTTAGCCTCTATAACTGCTAGCTCCACTTTAGCCGCTATAACTGCTAGCTCCACTTTAGCCGCTATAACTGCTAGCTCCACTTTAGCCTCTATAACTGCTAGCTCCACTTTAGCCGCTATAACTGCTAGCTCCACTTTAGCCGCTATAACTGCTAGCTCCACTTTGCCGCTATAACTGCTAGCTCCACTGTAGCCGCTATAACTGCTAGCTCCACTTTGCAGCTATAACTGCTAGCTCCACTTTGCCGCTATAACTGCTAGCTCCACTTTAGCCGCTATAACTGCTAGCTCCAGTTGTGCCGCTATAACTGCTAGCTCCACTTTAGCCGCTATAACTGCTAGCTCCACTTTAGCCGCTATAACTGCTAGCTCCACTTTAGCCGCTATAACTGCTAGCTCCACTGTAGCCGCTATAACTGCTAGCTCCACTTTAGCCACTATAACTGCTAGCTCCACTTTAGCCGCTATAACTGCTAGCTCCACTTTAGCCGCTATAACTGCTAGCTCCACTTTAGCCGCTATAACTGCTAGCTCCACTGTAGCCGCTATAACTGCTAGCTCCACTTTAGCCGCTATAACTGCTAGCTCCACTTTAGCCGCTATAACTGCTAGCTCCACTGTAGCCGCTATAACTGCTAGCTCCACTTTAGCCACTATAACTGCTAGCTCCACTTTAACCACTATAACTGCTAGCTCCACTGTAGCCGCTATAACTGCTAGCTCCACTTTAGCCACTATAACTGCTAGCTCCACTTTAACCACTATAACTGCTAGCTCCACTGTAGCCGCTATAACTGCTAGCTCCACTGTAGCCGCTATAACTGCTAGCTCCACTGTAGTCGCTATAACTGCTAGCTCCACTTTAGCCGCTATAACTGCTAGCTCCACTTTAGCCGCTATAACTGCTAGCTCCACTTTAGCCGCTATAACTGCTAGTTCCACTTTAGCCTCTATAACTGCTAGCTCCACTTTAGCCTCTATAACTGCTAGCTCCACTTTAGCCGCTATAACCGCTAGCCGCGATGGGCTTCATTTGGCTGGAGACAAACGCTATGAGTGACGTCACAATCCCACGGTCCATCGATGTGTACGATGGACCGTGGGATTGTCTGTGGTTTGGCCGCGGCCTTGGATTATTTATTGTCCATTTTACAGACGAGATGAGGAAGCACATTCATGTTGGGCGTGAGGAGCACGAAGCGCGGGTAGAGTCCAGACCGGGGCCCGTCATGAACGCCGCTCAGATACGGTCAGTTATGGAGCTAATGTTGTGCACGTTATGTTGTGGCTCAAAGGTGTGGATCCAAAAAGGACACAAGACTAGCAAGCAAAGATTATTTACTGACCAGTACTGGAGGATAAAGTTCTTTAAAGTCTCTGGATGGAAGTTGTGCGGAGAAGTGGAGCAGGCAGGACTGAGGAGCACAGGTGAGTACCGGGACGGCAGGCGGGAGCAGGCGCAGGCAGGAGCAGGCAGGACCGAGGAGCACAGGTGAGTACCGGGACGGCAGGCGGGAGCAGAAGCTTGAAGTTCTGCGACAAAACAAATCTCAATCACAGAGTTTGGGGACTAGATCAAAAATTCAAAAATGGAGCAGCCAAATTCACCGTCTGGTCGACTAATAATCTGGCGTCGACTGGTTGGAGCTGGGCTTTAGTCGTCCCCTCAATCACAGGAAAGTGAAGCCAGGTGAGGAGCAGCAGGAACTATCTCTGCCCCACAGCAGCTCCCAGAAAATCTCGGCCCACACACACAAAGGAAGAGGGAATAGTAGAGAGAGCAGTCCCAGGCAGGGCCATGACACTTTGACACTGACACTGGGATCTATCTGTTAAAAAATCAAATAACCAGCCGACCAGATTTAAATCAAGATTAAAATCAGAGATCAGCCTCTCAACAGATAAGGCTGAATGTATTGAATGCAGAAGTAAAATCAACAAATTAAGTGCAATAGTGTGATCGCTGCATCCTCTGCCCCCCGCCCGACCCATAGGCGACTGCAGGGGGTCACCAGAGGAAACACAGAGAGGAAACACAGAGAGGGTGAACAACAGGAAACAAATGGGAGGAAACCAGAGTCATGACAGACACTGGACCTGCTTCAAAAGAACACAGGGCAAAAAAAAGAGGAAACAAAGAGAGGAAACAACAGGAAACAAAGATAGTAACATAAGGAAACAAAGATAGGGTGAACAACAGGAAACAAATAGGAGGAAACCAGAGTCATGACAGACACTGGACCTGCTTCAGAAGAACACAGAGCAAGCAAAGAGAGGAAACAACAGGAAACAAAGATAGTAACACGAGGAAACAAAGAGAGGGTGAACAACAGGAAACAAATAGGAGGAAACCAGAGTCATGACAGACACTGGACCTGCTTCAAAAGAACACAGGGCAAAAAAACAGAGGAAACAAAGAGAGGAAACAACAGGAAACAAAGGTAGTAACGCGAGGGAACAAAGAGAGGGTGAACAACAGGAAACAAATAGGAGGAAACCAGAGTCATGACAGACACTGGACCTGCTTCAAAAGAACACAGGGCAAACAAAGAGAGGAAACAACAGGAAACAAAGAGAGGAAACAACAGGAAACAAAAAGAGGGTGAACAACAGGAAACAAAGAGGAGTAAACCAGAGTCATGACAGACACTGGACCTGCTTCAAAAGAACACAGGGCAAAAAAACAGAGGAAACAAAGAGAGGAAACAACAGGAAACAAAGGTAGTAACGCGAGGAAACAAAGAGAGGGTGAACAACAGGAAACAAATAGGAGGAAACCAGAGTCATGACAGACACTGGACCTGCTTCAAAAGAACACAGGGCAAACAAAGAGAGGAAACAACAGGAAACAAAGAGAGGAGACAACAGGAAACAAAAGAGGGTGAACAACAGGAAACAAATAGGAGGAAACCAGAGTCATGACAGACACTGGACCTGCTTCAAAAGAACACAGGGCAAACAAAGAGAGGAAACAACAGGAAACAAAGAGAGGAGACAACAGGAAACAAAAGAGGGTGAACAACAGGAAACAAATAGGAGGAAATCAGAGTCATGACAGACACTGGACCTGCTCCAGAAGAACACAGAGCAAACAAAGAGAGGAAACAAAGAGAGGGGGAAACAAGAGGACATAAAAGAGGAGGAATCAAGAGTAAACAAAGAGGAGTAAACCAGAGTCACGAGAGACACTGGACCTGCTTCAAAAGAACACAGGGTTGTTACCCGGGGAAACAAAGATAGAGTAGACAGGAAACAAGGGTGAGGGAACCATATGAAACAAAGATAGGGTAGACAACAGAAAACAAAGATAACAAAGAGGAGGAAACCAGAGTCATGGTAGACACTGGACCTGCTTCAGAAGAACACAGAGCTGTCACTGTCACAGGCCCCCCGCCCGACCCACTGCAGGGGGTCTAACCTGTCCCCCACCTGCAGCAGGACAGCCTCCTTAATTATCTTTACAAAGATGTTTCAATGAAGTTAGTGCAACAGGTCGGAAATCATTCAGTTATTTAAGGGTGTAGAAAGTATAACCCCCGCTGAGCGAGTCGGGCGCGGCGTGACCTGTCCCTCTGTTATTGTCCTGGGACTGTTTCATTGTTTTCATTTAGAAGTGGCTTAAATCAACCGTTTTGTGCAGCTTTGAATGTGATTTTGGGTTCTACAAAATAAACAGAATTGAGTGTTAATAAAGTAAGACTTCTGTTGCTCTTAATAACAAGCCACATTTTCTTCAAACACTGTGTGCTGCAAAAGAAACCATCAGTGTTTGTTTGTTAAAGTCACTGAAGAAACACGAGACAAACCAGAGTCATGACAGACAGTGGACCTGCTTTAGAAGAACAGGGCTGTCACTGTCAGAAACAAAGAGAGGGTAGGGAACCGTAAACAAAGAGAGGACTAAACAGGAGGGAACAAAGAGGAGGGAACAGGAGGAAATCAGGGGAAACAAAGAGAGGGGGAAACAAGAGGACACAACAGAGGAGGAATCAAGAGTAAACAAAAGAGGAGGAAACAAAGAGAGGAAACCAGGTGAAGCAAGGAGGAGGAAACCAGGATCGAGGTGAATGTGGGAAACAAAGATAGGGGAACCTGGGGCACAAATGGGAGGAAAGGAAGAGAGGAGGAAGCAAGGGTAAACAAAAAGAGGAGGAAACACATATTAAACAAAGATAGGATGAGAAAAGGACACAAAGAGAGGAGGTAGCAAGAGGAAATAAAGAGATGAGGAAATAAAGAGAGGAGAAAACAAAGAAAGGGGGGGAATAATAAACAAAGAGGGGAGAAAACAAACAGAGGAGTACATAAAGATCAGGGTAAACAAAGAGAGGAATAAACAAGAGGAAAAAAGAGAGGATGAAACCAGAGGGAACACAGAGAACAAAGAGGAGGAAATCAGAGTCACTGTCCCAGGTTAATAACGGGAAACAAAGATAGGGTATGTAACGGGAAACAAAGAGGAGGAAACCAGAGTCATGACAGACGCTGGACCTGTTTCAGAAGAACACAGGGCTGTCGCTGTCAGAAAAAGATAGGGTAGACAACCGGAAACAAAGAGAGGGATAAACAGGAGGGAACAGAGAGGAGGGAACCGGAGGAAACGATGGGAAACAAAGAGATGGAACCCAAGGAAACAAAGATAGGAAATAAGACAAAACAAGGAGGAGGAAACTATAGGAAACAAAGGTACAGTGAATAAAGGGAAACAAAGAGAGGTGAACTAAGAGGGCACAAAGAAGAGGAAACAAGAATAAACAAAGAGGAGCATGCTGGAGTAAACAAAAAGAGGAGGAAACAAACGGGAAACAAAGATAATGTGAAAAAAGGACACAACAAGAGGAGGTAGTGGGAGGAAACAAATAGAGGGTGAAATAATAATGAGTGGATGAAATTAGAGGAAACAAAGAGAGGATGAAACAAAGATAGGAGAAAAGAAAGAAAGGGGGGAACAAGAATAAAAAAAGAAGGGAGGGAACAAAGAGAGGAGTACATAAAGATTACCGTAAACACAGAGAGGACTAAACAAGTGTGAACAAAGAGAGGAGTAAATACGTGTGAACATATTATACGGGGGAAACAAGAGGACACAAAGAGGAGGAAACAAGAGGAAAAAAAGAGAGGAGGAAGCAAGAGGAGTAAAGAGGAGTAAACAAAAGAAAGAACTGAGCTAAAGCTGGGCTAACACTGAGCCAACAATGAGCTAACACTGGGATAACACTGAGCTAAGACTGGGATAACACTGAGCTAACACAGAGTCCGCAGGTGCTGTTGTAAACAGAGTCATCACCAAATGTGCATCAAATTTAAATCTGCACATGCTCACATGCTTCTGTGCATACACTGGTCTGTTACTATGGCAACACATACATCTAATTTGCTACTCACCTTATTCTGCTCTGCCCACTTTTGCCTCTTTTTGCCATAGATCCTCACACCCGTAATGAACGCACTTCACACATGTTGAATGTGAGTGAGTGACTGTTGCTGGTCTGAGGTCAGTCACACACATCATTCAGCCCCAGGGCAGCTGCGGCTTCAGGAGGAAAAAACAGAAAAACATGAGTGGATTTACATTTAAATGAAAACACCAGTTTAAATCTAACAGTAACAAGTGTCTTTGTGTCTCAGAGGGAAGTGTGGATAAATGACACATGTTGTAAAAGTGTGTGGAATGTGTCCAACAGCGCCCCCTGCTGCTGCTGCTCAGACTCTCACTCAGGAGTGAACGCCACTGAAAGAGTTGAGTCAGTCTGCAGCAGGACGTGGCACACAGAGGACACAGGTCTGTGAGTCTGTGACTTTTGTTGAAATGGAGCCGATCTCTGCAGTGGAGGACTTCCTGACCTGTGCTGTGTGTCTGGAGACCTTTAAAGAGCCAGTGTCTCTGGGCTGTAACCACAGCTTCTGCTCCAGCTGTCTGCACAACTACTGGGACAAGAACAGCACCAGGAACTGCCCCGTGTGTCGCAGGAGATCCTCTAAAGACAACATATCAGTGAACTTTGCTCTGAAGCAACTGAGTCTGTCCTTTTCACAGAAGAAGTCGTCTCCAGCAGGAGAGAGGGAGAAGGTCTGCAGCTCACACCCAGAGGTGAGCCCTCTGTTCTGTCTGGACGAGTGTCGTCCTCTGTGTCCTGTGTGTGAGCCCTCTCTTCACTCTGGACATAAGGTGGTGTCTGTGGACTCAGCCGTGAGTGAACTGAAGGAGCAGCTCCGCTCACAGCTCCAGCCTTTGGCCCAGAGGAGAGAGCAGGCCTCAGCCTTACAGCGACAGTGTGAGGAGATAAACCTTCACGCGCAGACTCAGGTGAAGGCGTGTGAGCGACAGATCAAGGACCGGTTTGAGCGGCTGCACCGGTTCCTCCAGCAGGAGGAGGAGTCTGAGCTCAGAGCGCTGAGAGAGGAGCAGAGCAGACAGGCCCAGACCATAGAACCACAGCTGCAGAAGATCAGGGAGGAACTGTCCACTCTGGAGCAGAACATCCTCACTGTGGGGGAGCAGCTGAAGAGACAGAGCATGGACTTTATCAGAGAGTACAGACACACTCACCAAACCACCCAGACTCTGCCCTCACAGCCCGACCCAGAGCTGGGACCAGGACTCCTGATAAACCAGGCCAAAGTCCTGGGCAACATGGGCTTCAAGGTCTGGGACAAGATGAGGGCCCTGGTCCACTACAGTCCAGTCCTTCTGGACCCAAACACTGCAGACAGACGGCTCTATCTGTCTGAGGATCTGAGGGGAGTGAGATATGGAGACATTAAACAACAGCTCCCTTTAAATCCAGAGAGGTTCCGTAAATATGCAGAAGTCCTGGGCTGTGAGGGCTTCAGCTTCGGCTCACACCAGTGGGACGTGGAGGTCGGGGACCATCCAAGATGGAACATTGGTTTGGCCAAAGAGTCTGTCGACAGGAAGAGAGTGATATCTGCTACTCCAGATCATGGACTCTGGTGTTTATGTCTTTTCAAGGGAGAATATCTTGATGTTGTTCGTAAAAAACTGAAGCTAAAGCGAAGTCCTCAGAAGATCAGAGTCCGACTGGATTATGACGAAGGGAAACTGTCTTTCTATGACGCTGAGGACATGTCTCTGATCTGCTCTCACCAAGAAAGATTCACAGAGAAAATGTTCCCGTATTTCTCTGTTGATAAAGCTGGAGACGCTGAAACCAAAGAAATTCAAATATGTTCCAGTGAAGGACATTAAAGAAGCTATTTCACTATTATTTTACATTATTTTTTCACAAATTGTTAATAATAATTGTCCTATAGCCTACATTTTTCTAATGTCAAACATAGAATACCAATAAAAATATGTCAACATTTTAATCAAGGTCAAGGCTGTACAATAAAAATGCGGTAATAATAGTAAGAGTTTTTGTCGTCTTGTCCTGAACTAGTCCCAGTTTATGCCTCAGATCTGGTTTACTCCTGCTTTAATCCTGGTTTAGTTCTGATTAAATCCTGGTTCAGAACTGGTTTAGAAATGGTTTAGTCCTGCTTGTTAGGTAAAACAAGTGTTGTCCCAACGAGTCCTAGAGTTGTAAGGAGAGGCAGGAGACTCTGGATGTCTGAGGCAGGAGACGTTTATTTACCATCAGTCCGGACCCGGTGACGTGAATACTCAACACATGGTGCTAGTGTTGGCTGTTCAAGCCTGACTATGCTCCACACACAGAGGTTTAAATAGTAGCTAAGAAGGCCAGCCTGGAGACAAGTGGCCGAGATAAAATGAGAAGTGCATAGCATACCGCTTCTGGGAGATGAGTTGACCAAGGAAATTGATTATGTTAGAAAAGGACAAATTCTGTAACAGTGGGATGACGCCCGTCGTAGATAGAGCTAACCACTCAGAAATGTCAACGATGGAGGTGCCGTTGTTAAGACTCTGCACAAGATAGACATTTCTACAACACTGGTTCAGTCTTGATTAAGTCCTGTTTCAGATCTGGTTTAGATCTGGTTTAGACCTGGTTTAGTCTTGATTAAGTCCTGTTTCAGATCTGGTTTAGATCTGGTTTAGACCTGGTTTAGTCTTGATTAAGTTCTGTTTCAGATCTGGTTTAGTCCTGGTTTAGACCTGGTTTAGTCCTGGTTTAAACAAACTAAAAAAAAACAAACACATAATTTATTTTTTATTTCTAATCCACTTCATTTCTAGAGCACATTTCATAAACTGCTGCTCTGTTGTTCTTTTGCAGCAGCAGCTCATTTTCTCCATGTGTTTGACTCAGGAGAAATGCACCTCTGTCGGGCTCATTTACTCTCAGACTTATTAAAATGTAAAGTAAATACATTTTTATTCATAAATTACTTCATTTTTTCACTTTCTTTGTATCTTATGCTTCAAAGTTAGCGTTAGCGTTAGCCCCACAGACAGCTCCATTTGTGACACTAGAGTCTGTCACCAGCGACACTCACTGTGGGATCTGTACGATTTATTATTGTTAGTGTCACTTTCACGTCACATGTACAATACAACATTTTAGAAACAAACAGCCAACTGGAATTCCGTGCACAGAGCATGAGTTGGAGGGATGTAAGGTTTATCAAACTTTAATTCAAACTGTAGTTTTTTTTGTTCTAAAACATGAGATTCCAAAGTAATGGTAGAAGAGCATGTGCACAATAACAACAGAAACAATGAAGAATATCTGTCCTTTAAAGCAGTGGTTCTCAAACAGGGGTCACTGTGAGTTGGGGCCCCAAAGGTTGTGCTAACATTGATCATCACCTGAACACACCATTTGTGGAGCTGGACTCTCCCAAACACAGAGTGTGAGGTAAACTGTCAGTGCAGTAAGGATTATGATGAGTCTTTAACACAAATGTGTCATAAACATGTCTGAACTTCAGAGTTTTATTGTTTTATTGCGATGTCGTTGTGGAGAACGACAGGGGCCCTTGGGATGTTTTCGTACCGATAAGGGGCCCCTGGTCTGAGAACCGCTGCTTTAAAGGAGACATTCTGCAAAACATTACATTCAGGACGAGATGCTTCAGATAAATGGGAAAAATCTAAAATTTTAAGATTTGAAACTTTCGTTTTCTAGTTTTATAAATGTAAGTATGTTTTTTAAATCCTGTAATAAGGCATTTCATGTGGAAATATTTTTTTTTTTTTAAGTAGGTAAATTAGAAATGTAAATGAGTCAGATACGTTCGCATTTGTGAAACTTTTAACAGAAATTGGACGTTTTCAGGAGGCTCAGCTGCACTGACTGAAAATCAAGGAGTTAAATGACTTTATTAAAGGGCCTATGACAGGTTTTTAGGATTTTCAAATTTTTACTTTATTCAGTGTATTAATGGCTCTTGTGAATATAAATTGTAGTTTTACACCAATCAGGTCGCTTTTTGTGGAGAAAAGTTGAAAAATCTGCTGAAAATTACAGGAAGTAAACAAACTGATGACATCACGCTGGGAAGACAAAGGTTATGCATAATTTACACAAAAGAAACAACTTTTTTGACCCTTTAAACATTGATTCAACAAAATAAAGGTGTCACATGTGTTTCTCTTTGTCAAATTAAAGAAATCTGTGACATTAGATGACTTCTGGCCCAGTGTACAGTGTGGTTGCTATGGTAATTTCCTTGTGTGATGTCATACTTTACAACCAGGAAGTACGATTAAAAACCTAAAAGAACAGCTAAACTGTGGTAAAATGTGTAAAGATTTGAGTAGAAATTGAAGTATATTAATCTTAACTGCATTTTAGTTAAAGGAGTCGTTCAACCGGTCAGAGGCCCTTTAAGTTTGTGGAGCCAAAACCAAACGACTGATGACGAGAACAAACATTTGTGGAGCTGAAGTTTGGAGATTTGGGTCAAAAACCGTTTCTGGGTGAAGGGTTTGTCTGCTCAGGATCCAAACACATGAGCTCATTCAGACACAGGTGACTCAGACTGACTCACAGCAGACGATCTGTGGAGCTGCAGCGCCGCCTGGTGGACGACAGCGCAACTACAACAACAACGGCCTCCTCCTGTGTGCCAGATGCCCTTCCATCCTCCGGTGTCCCTGTCATTTAATGAGATGAAGGAAGATTAAGAGGAAATAATTAAATACACAGCAAAAAACAACCAAAAATCTAAATGTACTGTTCTTTTTTTGCGAGCTCAGATCATTTTCATTTTAATAGTGCACTTACTTTGTATTCTTACAGTGAGCAGGCTCGCCTCTCCGCAGATCTGACCTGTAACTTGTCCTGGTGAGGTCACCTTTGTGCTTCCATCCAGATCCAGAATTCTTCCAGACCGATTTCATAGATGAGCCTTTTGTCCCAGGTTTGGGAGGTTTTCGCAAAAGTTTAAAAAAAAGAAATAAAAAAGTGCACTTGGTTTCTGGAATTTTGTGAATTTATAACAAAATAGTTAAAGCAAATACTGTTCACTCACTTTCAAATCATTGTGGGATGTTTGTTCTCCAAAAACACAAACGATAATAAGCGCAATAGGTTTTTTAGAAAAATGAATTGGACCTGGACCCTTTTATTTTAAGTGCCTAAAACATTTTTTTGTTCAATTAGCATCAACTTTTAAAGAGAAATTGTTAAAACCCAACAAATGCCCCAAGAGTTTGTGACTCTTATAATTTGAGTAAATCAGAATCAGAGTCAAAATCTTCACAGAGTCCTTTGTGTTCTAAAGGATTCAGAAAAAACGACAATAAAGTATTTTCAAACGCACTCGGGCCAACATTGTAAATAAAAATGCGTTCTTAATGGTTTGTCTGGTTAAATAAAGGTTAAATAAATGTTAAATAGCAAAGAAAGAAGTCAAAATAGGACACCGTGCAGCATTAGGAGAACGTTACGCCACCAGAGGGCAGTAAAGGATGTGTTAAAAGCACAATATTTTATCAAAAATGTTCTTCAATCTCTTCATCATTACTGGACAAGAGTAGAACGTTGTGGCGTTGGGATTTTCACAGCCAAAGAAATGAATTAATTGCAATGATTTTAATAAGACAATTTATATTAACTGCACAACTGTAAGTTTCTCTGATTTAATTTGTCTCTTAAATTTAATCGACGTTTCAGAGCAGAATAAACAAAAGCAGCAGCCGTTTGATCATTGAAAGGATTTTTTAATAATAGAACGAGGTAGAAATTTCATGTTACACACCTGTGATTAAAAAAGATCAAGTGTATTTTACAAAAGATTAAATAAAGTTATATTCTTACACTTTTGTATTTAGATTTACTGTTCATTAATGTTTTGAGTGATATTTGAACCTCATCCAAGGCTCTTTAAGGCACATTTCAGCACATTATTCATAGACACAAAACTATAATTTAACAATTTTTTTCAGGATAATATTAAAAATCTATAAAGGCACTCATTTCTTAAAATACTGCCCCCTAGCTTCAGCTTTGGCCTAGTATCCAAAAGGCAGAGTATTTCCGTTCTGGAGCAGCCGTCTTTGGTCATAAACTGACTTCAAATCCAGTTTGATCGATTCTCTGTTGTTTTCGTCACTAAATCCCTTCACCACGTCTTTCACGCTGAAGTTTATCCTCTCGCATTTTTCCAAAGTCCGCGTGATTCCCTTGACGTTCATCACAACTCGCTCCGTCGTCGTTTGGAAGGCGTAACTTTTCAGTCCAGTGGAGGCAAATTCCCGGATGCGTTCTCCTGCTAGCTTGTCCGTTAGCTGGCCCAAACCGCCGCCAAACTCGAGCTCGTCGTTTTGTCCATGTTTTGCGACGTAAACGACCTGATCCTCGTCGAAATAAAGCACCTTTTCTTGCAGTTTTTCGAGGACGTTGTAGAGATGTAGACGAGCGTACGCGGCGGCGAAAGCGGTGACGAAAACGTTGTCGGTTTTCTCGGGAGGCGACTTGTCTTGAGTCCACTGAACGAGCGTGGTGTTGATGCTGAGAATTTTGAAGTAATCCACCTTAAATTCATCGGAGAAAATCATCTTCACCAAATCGGAATCCTTGGACACGATTTCTGTCTTTAATTGCGGATTTCTATCACCGAACCCTTTCCAGAATTCATCGAGACAGCGTTCATAGATGTGCGTTTTTGCCAGATTTGCCGGTTTAGAATGGAAGCCTGAACTCTCTTGCTTCCCTTTGACAAAACTGTTCACGAATTCTTCAAAAATCGTGTTGCTTTTTTGCTCAAAATGCCAAACTTCGACTATTTTTCCAACTTTGTACCCCAACTGAAGAGCTTTGTCGAATTCCGGAGTCACCCACACTCCAGTTAGCGCCCTCTCGTCGTCGTTGTGATCGCACGCCCCCTGCTGGTTGTTCAAACGATCGCAAGTTCTGCAAAGCGTGAAGACGGTTTTGCCATTTGCGGTTTTGTAAGGTAAAAACGGCAGAAACAGCGCTCTCGGAGGGTAAACGACAGCTTTTATCAGCCCGAAGTAGCTTTGAAGATCGCTGAATTTCTCAAAAATCCGTCCCGGGTGGCCAATCGGGTACGGCTGGTTTGCCACGACGTACGGAAAAAGCGAATTAACTTGCGCAAACCGGATTTCTTCGTCTGGGCCAGCCGAGTGTCGCAGTTTGACAACTCCGTTCAGACTTCCGTTCGCTAACTCTTGTAGCGTTAAAGGTTGCGGTTTCTCGTAGCGCTTCAAAAACTCCTCGATTTTGGCGTCGGACTGCTTCATTTTGTTCCAGTTGTGTTCTCGCATCACGACGAGTTTAACGTTGCGAAGGTTTGCGAGTTTTTCCAGTTCCTCTTCGCATATCCTGTGGCGCTCTCCCTGGTCCGCCGACGGGAAGCAAACGGGGCAGAAGTTTTGGGAGCAGCTGACAAACTCCCAAGCGACTCTCTGCCCGTCAGCCTCAGAGTAGCCATCGACGTAAACGCCCTTTTTCAACTGTTTTACGCCTTTGTTTAGCGCGTGTTGTATGAAAATCTTTTCCGAAAACATAACCCACTCTAACCACTCGATGCTAGCGTCCGTGTACATTTTCCTGTTGGGTTTGTAGTCATAAAAAGGGGGAATCGCCAGCGTCGTCGGAGCTAAAAACTTCGTACAGAACACGCGCATCCCAAACGCCTTCAGCGACGCGCAGCTAAACGGGTCCACGTTGTAGCGGTTGATGAAAAACGTCCGCAGTTTCACGCAAGCAGTTGTTAAGATGTCTACGTCGTCTTCGCAGTAAATTTGGGCTTCGCGTTTGAAATTGAACTCTCCGATGCTCGCTAACTGATACGCCTCCTCGAAATCCTGCCTCTTTTTGTCGTTCATCAGTTCGACGGCGTAAAACTCGGGCACCGGGCATTTACCGACGTACTGCAGATTCTCCTTCGAAATAAAACGAACTGGAAAGAACCCCTTGTACGTGCTAAAGCCGAACGTTTCAGGAAGCGTGGCTAACGGCATCGGAAGGAACGACGCGGCATCTATGAACTTCTGCTTACGATCTGGCAATTCGATACAGACTATTTTACCGCCTTGCATGATCACGCTTGTATTCTCGCCGATTTCCGTCATGTTGGCAAGAAGTATGGAGCTGTTGGCGCGATGTGAGATAAAAGTCGTGCCATTGAACGCCTTAGATTTGAAGTGTAGAAGGAACTCTACGATGCAGCGCTCACCGTACGCAGTCCACGTTTTGCCCCGTAACGTTTTGGCGCTTAACACGAACGGGACGTGTTTTCTGACGTCCGTAGCGTAGCTTTTGAACTCGTAAAAGATCAGATTTGTTTCACTGTTATTTTTGACGCTTTCCAATGGCACAACGTAGCATTCGTGTTCGCGCTTGTCCATTTTATCGCCGCACGTCACGCAAACTTTCACCGGGCACTTGTGTTCAAAAGGTTGGTTTTTGGCGACATTTGCTAAAGGTACGACGTAAGTGCATTTGCAAAGCCTGCATCTTTTACTACGATCACATTCGCTAGCGTTGACTTTAGCGTTCGGGCGCCATCTCGGCTTTTTGTGTGCCTCGTAACAGTAGTTTGAGCGGCATTTGTGGTAACAGTCTTGGCAGACGACGCGCTTCGATTCGTTCGTCTTGCATCCGGGGTCTAAGCAGATCGGACAATGTTTCGCGCAGAAGTGAGTTTTTGAGGAGTTGTACGTCTGAAAACAATGTTCACAAAAGTTCTTCCCAACAAACGCTTGAATGTTCCTGACTCCGACATAGTGACTGTGCTGCAGGTAAAGATAAACCGGCGGGGTTTCTGTCCTTTCGAACGACGTCATGAATGTGTTCAGCGTTTTCGCGTTCTCTTCGCGATAAAACACGATAATTTTTCGGTTCGTGAGCCGCTCGAATTTCGCAACGTCGCCAAAAGTGACAGGAGTTTGATCGGAGAGGCCGGCTTTCCTTTGCAGTTCCGCTCCCAGACGCGTCGCCTCCGAGTCGCTCGATCCCGGGTGAAGAACATGCGCCAAACTGATCGCAAAACAAAGCTGATTATCGTGATTTCTTACAAGGTATAAATACTTGCGTTTCTTTTCAATTAACTCTTCCAACTCGTCGCATTTTCGTTTCCCTCCGCCCGCGCGCACTTGCACAATTTGAACGACCATTTCCAACTGGTTAGCTTCGGTGTTAGCTTCGGCGTTAGCTTCTCCGAGTCGATCCAGAAGAGCGCTCAGACACGACGGATCATTTTCATCTCCCAAAATTACACTGACCGTATTTTTCAGCTTTGGATTTCGCAGCTCGAGTTGGATTTTATCTCCTCGTTTTGCGTAAACCAGCGACTTTCTTGTTGCATCCTCTAAAGTGTTCACAATTTTCGCGTAATACTTTGCAAAGTCGGCCACGTCGTCGGAAAAATCGAAATCCAAGTTGTGCTTTACTTGAATGCTGTTAAACGTGCCGTGACGAGTTACACAGAAACTCCCCTCTTTGTGTGAAAGTTCGGAATCGTCCGGACTTTTTGAACTTTGGTTGCTGCTCTTGTGTGTTTGGACCGTTTCTTGAAGAATATTGAAATTATTTGAACGTTCTGCAAACCCATCTTCATTTGTAAATGATGGAGAATTACAAACGGTCACATCATTGTTCACTTCATCGACATTTTTCCTCGATTCAAGACACTCGTTGTTGACAAATGTACAATTTTCAGTCGCATTTTCTTTAACAATTCTTGCAGCTTTACGGACGATCTCAGGATTATTACTTGGACTCGGTGGATCGGATTGAGATTTCAGTTTGTAATTTTGTGGATTCTGTTGAGCGCTGGTAAATTCTTGATTCGGCTGCGGAACATTTAGTATTTCTTGTGATTTGTTATTATCCGTTGTGAGACACTGAGGAAAGTGTCCAATTTCAATGTTTGGTTCAAGCGGCGTTTCTTCCACTTCGACAAAATTTGAAGTTTGTGTTGAGGTATCTTGCTCAATTTGCAGTGTTTGGTTTAAATTGTCATTATTTTGTGATAAAATATTCACAAAATTCTGTTCTCGATTTGTTTCTGTTTGAACAAATCTGTTTGAGAGTTCACTGGTTACGTTTTCAGCCTCTTCTCTGACAAACTGAGAAGTTTCTTGTACTTCATTAAACAAAGAATAGCTTTCAGTCTCTAGTTCAATGGGCATTTCTTCTACTTTGAAAAAATGTGAAGTTTGTGTTGTGTTGTCTTGCTTAATTGGAAATGACTGGTTAAAAACATTGTTATTTTCTAAAAACATATTTCCAACATTCTGTCCAGTGCTGGTGAATTCTTGAGCTTGATTTGTTTTGGTTTGGATCAAGGTGTTTGAGAGTTCAATGGTCTCATCTTCGGTGTCTGCCTCGTCAAATTGAGAAGTTTCCATTTCTTCTTCCTGTGGTGTTTTCTCAGATTTATTTACAGTTTGAACATAATTTTGGAGTCCATTTTCACCGTCTGGTTCAATGGGCATTTCTTCTACTTTGACAAAATGTGAAGTTTGAGTTGTGTTTTCTTTCATAATTGGCAATGATTGGTTTAAAATACCATTGTTTTCCGAAAATTCATTTTGAACATTCTGTGCCGTGCTGGTAAATTCTTGAACTTGATTTTTTTCAGTTTGGATCAATGTGTTTGAGAGGTCAATGGTCTCGTCTTCAGTGTCTGTTTCATCAAATTGAGAAGTTTCCATTCCTTCTTGCTGTGACACATTTTCAGATTTATTTACAAACTGAATATGGTTTTGGAGTCCATTTTCACCTGATGGTTCAATGGGCATATCTTCTACTTTAACAAAATGTGAAGTTTGAGTTGTATTTTCTTTCATAATTGGCAAGAATTGGTTTAAAATACCATTGTTTTCTAAAAACACATTTCCGACATTCTGTACAGTGCTGGTAAATTCTTGAACTTGGTTTGTTGCAGTTTGGATCAATGTGTTTGAGAGTTCAATGGTCTCGTCTTCAGTGTCTGCTTCGTCAAAAGGAGAAGCTTTCTCAGATTTATTTACAATCTGAACATCATTTTGGAGTCCATTTTCAGCTGATGCTTCGATGGGCATTTCTTCTACTTTGACAAAATTAGTTTCAGTTTGGACAAAGGTTTGAATTTGGTTTGTTTCCGTTTCAACAAATCTGTTTGAGAGTTCACTGGATATGTTTTCAGCCTCTGCTCTGACAAATTGAGACGTTTCCACTTGCACATTATTCAACTCAGAATAGTTTTCAGCCTCTAGTTCAATGGACATTTCTTCTACTTTGACAAAATGTGAAGTTTGAGTTGTGTTTTCTTTCATAATTGGCAATGATTGGTTAAAAATTTTATTTTCTAAAAACACATTTCCATCATTCTGTCCAGTGCTGGAAAATTCTTGAGCTTCATTTGTTGCGGTTTGGATCAATGTGTTTGAGAGTTCAATGGTCTCGTCTTCAGTGTCTGTTTCGTCAAATGGAGTTTCCATTCCTTGCTGTGATGCTTCCTCAGATTTATTTACAAATTGAACATCATTTTGGAGTCCATTTTCAACTGATGGTTCGATGGACATTTCTTCTAATTTGATAAAATGTGAAGTTTGAGTTGTATTTTCTTGCACAATTGGCAATGATTGGTTCAAAACTTTGTTATTTAGTGAAAACACTATTCCAAATTTGTGCTTAGAACTGGTTATGGTTTGAATTTGGTTTGTTTCAGTTTGAACAAATTTGGTTGAGAGTTCAATGGATACAAAAGGCATTTCTTCTACTTTGACAAAATGTGTTTGAGTTTGAGTTGTATTTTCTTTCATAATTGGCAATGATAAGTTTAAAATGCCGTTTTCTAAAAGCACATTTCCAACATTCTGTCCAGGGCTGATAAAATCTTCAGATTGATTTGTTTCGGTTTGGATCAATGTGTTTGAGAGTTCAATGGTCTCGTCTTCAGCGTCTGCTTCGTCAAATGGAGAAGTTTCCATTCCTTCTTGCTGTGATACTTTCTCAGATTTATTTACAATTTGAACATAATTTTGGAGTCCATTTTCAGCTGAAGGTTCAATGGACATTTCTTCTATTTTGACAAAATGTGAAGTTTGAGTTGTATTTTCTTTCATAATTGGCAATGATTGGTTCAAAACTTTATTATTTTGGGGAAACGCCATTTCAAACTGGTGCTCAGAACTGGTAAATTCTTCGGCTTGATTTGTTTCGGTTTGGATCAATGTGTTTGAGAGATCAATGGTCTCATCTTCAGTGTCTGTTTCATCAAATTGAGAAGTTTCCATTCCTTCTTGCTGTGATGCTTTCTCAGCTTTATTTACAAACTGAATATGGTTTTGGTGTCCATTTTCAGCTGTTGCTTCAATGGGCATTTCTTCTACTTTGACAAAATGTGTTTCAGTTTGGACACATTTGTTTGAGAGTTCAATGGACACTTCTTCAGCCTCTGTTTTGATCAATCGAGACGTTTCCACCGGCACTTGATGCTGCTGATGTCCATTTTCTAATGTTTGTTCAATGGGCGTTTCTTCTACTTTTACAAAATGCGGAGTTTGTGTTGCATTTTCTTGCATAATTGGCAATGATTGGGTGGAAATCTCATTATTTTGTGAAAATGTATCCCCAAAGTTCTGTTCAGAGCTGGTCAATTTGCGTTTCGTTAAATATTCAGTTATTTTTTTTACTGCGTCTTTTATCAGCGCAGTGGCAGAAGCAAGAGTTTCTTCATCGAAAAATGGAGCATCGTCGTCATTTTCTGTTGATCCAAAGGGAGAACCAAGAGACCCTTCATCGAAAAATTGAGAGTTGTCATAATTTTCTTCTGATCCAACGGGAGAACTTACAGATTCTACGTCGACAAACTGAGAATGTTCTTCCACCATGGACCAAGTTTTGAATAATTTGACAACATTTTCGTGGCGTACATTTTGTTTTGCGGCAAACCAGTTTTGAGGTTCATTTAGCACCACAGTTTCTTGCAAAAATGGAACAACATTACGGGCAAAGTGGCGATTGTTTTGGTGGATTTTTTGCGCTGATGTAGAACAATTTGACACTTCTTTAACAAATTGTGATGCGGGAGACAAACTCGGACGTTCCGCTTGGACAAATTGGGAAGTTTGCGTTGCACTTTGCGTCTGAGGAACCGGTGTCCTTCTCACGTGCGCATTGGCGAATCGAAATTGGTTTTGGTGGTCATTTTGTTGAAAATCGCAAGGTTTTTCATGGACAAACTGAGCACGATTGGTTTCTGTTGTGGATTTGACTCGAGTTGAACCTCCGACAATTTGAGAAAACACGTGTCCAGGGCGGGTTTGAAAGTTAACAGGTGTTTGGTTAAGTCTACAAACGTGTTGGCCGCCATTTTGTGTCACTGGTGAAATGGACACGTTTTCAGCTTCTGCTTCGATGAAATCAGAAAATCCAGAATTGTTCCGGTGACCAGTTGCTTGTGTTGGAACAGAAACAAAACTTTGACGACCTGCGTTGACAGATTGTAGAGTTTCCGGCGTGTTTTCTTGCATATTTTGAGCGGATTCTTCGACGTCAACTTGCCGTCTGTCGAATCCTGAATGAAAAAATGGCGTCTGCTCAACAGGACTCGAATTCCCTCTTGAAGACATGACTAAAGTTTGCTTCTTATTCCATAGTTCCAGATAAATAGAACCTTACGGAATCCAATTTAGTGATTTGAACTCATTTAGTGTTTGTGTCTTCCAACGAAAAGGTTTTTGAACCCTACTTTTCCATTGTCTTTGGCTTTTCGCAAATCCTCAGTCGACTTAGTTCAGTTCAGGTTTCTGTAAAAAAAAAAAAAACAAGGAAAACAAAATAAGTCTAAATGTCTTGCAGTGATACTTTGACTTAGTTTTCGTCAATTTCATATTTTTGCTGACTAAAAGTAAATAAAAACTAGAAAAAGAGCAAACATAATGACTAAAAGATTACTAAAATTACACACATTTTCATTGACAAAGACTATGACTGAAAGTAGATATTTTTGTCGACTAAAAGTGCAGATATTTTTGGCGAACAACAAAAACTACACATAAACCATGAAAAGAACAATCCCAGAGCCCAAACCAGACTGTAACACACTTTAAAGAACGCGCCTGAACATATCCCATGATGCACTGCAAAACACCAGAGTTTTCAGATCGACTTAAAGGGCGTATGACGGGTTTTTATGATTTTCTAATTTTAACTTTCTTCAGTGTATTAATATCTATTGTAAATATAAATTGTAGTTTTACACCAATTAAGTCATTATTTGTGGAGAAAAGTTGCTAAATCTGGTGACAATTACAGGAAGTAAACACACTGATGACATCACACTGGGGAGACAAAGGTTATGCCAAATTTACACCAAATGAACAACTTTTTTGACCGTTTAAACTTTGATTCAACAAAATAAAGGTGTCACATGTGTTTCTCTTTGTCAAATGAACAAATCTGTGACATTAGATGAGTTTTGGCCAGTGTACTGTGTGGTTGCTATGGTGATTTCCTAGTGTGATGTCATACTTTACAACCAGGAAGTAAAATTTAAAACCTAAAAAATTGCTAAATTGGGGTAAAATGTGTTAAGATTTTAGGAGAAATTTGAATATATGTATCTTTACTGCATTTTAGTTAAATGTTTACTTCCACCTGTCATAGGCCCTTTAAACTATTTTATGGATTTATTCGACTAAATTAGCATCACATTTTCTTTGACTAAAACTTGACAACAAGAAAAATAAGTGTTCGACTAAATCTTGACTTAAAGTGTGTCTGACGGGTTTTAACGATTTTTAAATTTTGATTTTATTTGGTTTATTAATACCGGTTGTATGTACAATTGTTTTGTTTTTTTACACCAACATAGCCCGTTCCTCACCTGCAGCTGGACGTCTGAGTTCTCTGGATCTTTGGAGTTTCGAGCGCAGACCTTCTTCTGATCCAGTTTACAAGAACTCTGAAACAGAAAGAGGAGAGAATTTTTTTTTACCATCAACATAAATTATACGGGTGCACGGTGGCAGAGCGGTTAGAGCTCCAGCCTCTAGAGATCGTGGGTTCGAATCCCGGACCAGACCAACGTCACACGCTCTCTCTGGGCGGAGTCTGCATGTTCTCCCCGTGTTACCGTGGGTTCTCTCTGGCTCCTCCCACTGTCCAAACACAGCATGTGGAGGTTAATTGGCAACGCTAAAAAAATTGCCCCTAGTGAACGATTGTGAGAGTGAATGGTTTGGTTGTTTGTCCATTGAGGTTGTCCACTGTCCAGGATGTGCCCCGCCTAAGGCCCAAAGTCACTGGGACAAGCGGTAGAAAATGAATACATGAATAAATTATGACATCAACATTATGGCAACTTTTTTGGACGGGCAGTGTAGTTTAACAGTTCATATTCCTGTCTTTTTCTAAACGTTAAATGTTCCTGGTAGAGCTGGTCCATTTCATGTCGTTCATGATTTATCGACATTTTATTTCGGTGCAACATGAAATCTGGAACATCGTGATATATTTACACGTTCACTGCCGCAGATTTTCCTCGTAAAGTAGTTGTGAAGTGAATCTGATTTTGCAGCAAATTACGAACGCCAACGGCTTCAGACGCATTAAAAATCAACGTTGAGGCGACAAGTGGAAGCAAAATTATAACAATTAAGCACATATTAAACCCTTAAAGGTCCTACGCTCTATAATCGCACACAGACAGCACACAGTCGTATCATTTTGACCTGAATAGATGCTTTTACAGCAGATCTGAGCTGAGGCAGAGCTTATCTTACGTTCTTAGATGGAAAAACCCCAAAATATTGGTGCCGATCAATTATATCGTTATCGCACATTTTCTCTTTTATATTACAATCAAAATGCCCTGCCCTTGTTGCTGGACGTGTTTACAATGTGAACGTTGAACTGTATCCTACAATCAAAACATCAATTGTGAATTTCATGATATTCATTCATTTTCTACCGCTTACTCTCGTTCCCCAGGTGATTGGAGCCTATCCCAGTGACTTTGGGCCTTTGGGTGAGACACAGACAAGGACAGACAACCATTCACTCTCACATTCACACACTACAGGCAGTTTAGAGTTCTCAATTAACCTACACAGTCATGTGTTTGGACGGTGGGAGGAGCCAGAGAACCTGGAGAGAACCCACGGTAACACGGGGAGAACATGCAGACTCCACCCAGAGAGATCGTGTGATGTTGGGGTGGTCCGGGATTCGGGGGCGCTCTGGGACAGACAGACAGACAGGGGGCACTCTGGGACACACAGGGGGCGCTCTGGGACAGACAGACAGACAGGGGGCGCTCTGGGACAGACAGGGGGCGCTCTGGGACAGACAGACAGACAGACAGGGGGCGCTCTGGGATAGACAGACAGACAGGGGGCGCTCTGGGATAGACAGACAGACAGGGGGCGCTCTGGGACAGACAGGGGGCGCTCTGGGACAGACAGACAGACAGACAGGGGGCGCTCTGGGATAGACAGACAGACAGGGGGCACTCTGGGACACACAGGGGGCGCTCTGGGACAGACAGACAGACAGGGGGCGCTCTGGGACAGACAGGGGGCGCTCTGGGACAGACAGACAGACAGACAGGGGGCGCTCTGGGATAGACAGACAGACAGGGGGCGCTCTGGGACAGACAGTGGGCGCTCTGGGACAGACAGACAGACAGACAGGGGGCGCTCTGGGATAGACAGACAGACAGGGGGCGCTCTGGGATAGACAGACAGACAGGGGGCGCTCTGGGACAGACAGGTGACGCTCTGGGACAGACAGACAGACAGGGGGCGCTCTGGGACACACAGGGGGCGCTCTGGGACAGACAGACAGACAGGGGGCACTCTGGGACACACAGGGGGCGCTCTGGGACAGACAGACAGACAGACAGGGGGCGCTCTGGGACAGACAGGGGGCTCTGGGACAGACAGACAGACAGACAGGGGGCTCTGGGATAGACAGACAGACAGGGGGCGCTCTGGGACAGACAGGGGCGCTCTGGGACAGACAGACAGACAGACAGGGGCGCTCTGGGATAGACAGACAGACAGGGGCGCTCTGGGACAGACAGGTGGCGCTCTGGGACAGACAGACAGACAGGGGGCGCTCTGGGACACACAGGGGGACAGACAGACGCTCTGGGACAGACAGGGGCTGGGACAGACAGGGCTCTGGGACAGACAGGGGGCGCTCTGGGATAGACAGACAGACAGGGGGCGCTCTGGGACAGACAGGTGACGCTCTGGGACAGACAGACAGACAGGGGGCGCTCTGGGACACACAGGGGGCGCTCTGGGACAGACAGGGGGCGCTCTGGGACAGACAGGGGGCGCTCTGGGACAGACAGGGGCGCTCTGGGACAGACAGGGGGCGCTCTGGGACAGACAGGGGGCTCTGGGACAGACAGGGGGTGCTCTGGGACAGACAGGGGGCACTCTGGGACAGACAGGGAGCACTCTGGGACAGACAGACAGGGGGCTCTGGGACAGACAGACAGGGGGCGCTCTGGGACAGACAGACAGGGGGCGCTCTGGGACAGACAGGGGGCACTCTGGGACAGACAGGGGGCACTCTGGGACAGACAGGGGACACTCTGGGACAGACAGGGGGCACTCTGGGACAGACAGGGGACACTCTGGGACAGACAGGGGGCGCTCTGGGACAGACAGGGGGCGCTCTGGGACAGACAGACAGACAGGGGGTGCTCTGGGACAGACAGGGGGCTCTGGGACAGACAGGGCGCTCAGGGACAGACAGGGGGCTCTGGGACAGACGGGGGCGCTGGGACACACAGGGGGCGCTCTGGGACACACAGGGGGCGCTCTGGGACACACAGGGGGCGCTCTGGGACACAAAGGGGGCGCTCTGGGACACACAGGGCGCTCTGGGACAGACAGGGGGCGCTCTGGGACAGAAGGGGGCTCTGGGACAGACAGGGGGCGCTGTGGGACAGAAGGGGGCGCTCTGGGACAGACAGGGGGCGTTCTGCAGACAGGGGGCGCTCTGGGACACACAAGGGGCGCTCTGGGACAGACAGGGGGCGCTCTGGGACACTTATCCATTTGCTAAATTCACCTGAACATTGTTTATTTAAGCAGCTTTCTACCTGTGGCTCATCGAGGAAACTGTTGGTGTGATTTTGGGCATAACAGACATAACAACAGACATACTTTGAATTGAATTGAATAGTGACCATTGAAAACCTGACACCTCTCCAGACCCTTTGATGAACTCCCCCATCGAATACACAAACTCCTCCTCAGCAGACGGCCCACTTCATTCAGTCAAATACAGATACTTTTCACAAAATTGTACTTTTCTGAGTTGTTTCCAGGTTCTTTTACTCCAACTTGAGTCATATCGAGGGCTGAAACTTTAATTTTAAGACAAAAAACTTATACACAATATATAAGTTTTACAGATGACACAATAAATAATCATAAATGGCACTGAAAATAACCAGCGAGAGGATGAAAAGAGTTTAATGTGTGTCAAAAAAGGTGTCCACGTGTGTTTTTATTTGTAAAATTAAGATGAGTTTTGACCCAGTGAACAGAGTGGTTGCTATGGTAATTTCCTACTGTGATGTCATTATTTACAACCAGGAAGTGTTTGGATCAACACAGAGCCAGGAAAAACGCCTTCAGAAACCCTGCCCCCCATGGAACCAAGCACAAAATGTTTTTAATTTCAATTATTTTATTGCTTTAAAATAATTCAAAGCACTGGTCAGAGTTTATAGTGGACCTGTGCTCTTGTTTAGCATGATTTTAATCCATATTTTTAGTGCAAGTGTGTTTTTTGTTATTGTTAAACAGGTTTTTATCAGTTTGACTTTATTCTGTGTATTAATGCGTGTTGTAAATTAAAAAAAAAATAGTATAGTAAATATAAATTATAGTTTTACACCAGTCAGGTCGCTATTTGTGGACAAAAGTTGAAAAATCTGTTGAAAATTACAGGAAATAAACAAACTGATGACATCACACTGGGGAGACAGAGTTTGTGTAGAATTTACACAAAAGAAAACATTTTATTTTTATTTATTTTTTTACACTTTTAACATTGATCCAACAAAACAAAGGTATTTTTCTTTATCAAATAAAAAAAAATCTGTGACGTTCGGAGTTTATGCCCAGTGTACAGGATGGTTTCTTGGTATTTTCCGAGTGTTATGTCATTTACAACCAAGAAGTTAAAAAAAAAAAAAAAAAAAGATAAACCGGAAGAAAATGTGTGAAATATTTTAGCAAAATTCAAACTATATTTATCTGCATTTCAGTTCAGTACAGTCTAACCCCTTGACACCAGTGTCGGGGAACACTGGTGCACCTTGAGGTTTTGCCTGGTGCGACTTGTGAAAATGTCCAGTTTGAGTTCACAGATTCACAAATGCAGATTTAATGAACTAATTTACCTTTTTGGAGTGTCCTGAGCAACATTTTCACCAAAAAAGAACGCAAAACCATCACTATTACCAAATTTAAAGACCTAGACAGTGCCACAGACATTGTTTACTTCATTATATACAATATTTTTAATTAAAGGGTCTGATTTGGTCATGTTTTAGTGGTAGGTGGTGTGCCGTGGTGTCTTTTAAACCCAAAACGTGTGCCACAACTCAAGAAAGGTTGAAAATCACTGATCTGGACGACTCATTTGACAAAAATACAGTTAAAATCAATATATTTCAAATTTTGTTAAAATACTTCACAAATTTTATCACGGTTTAGCGTTTTTTTTTTTGGTCTTACTTCCTGATTGTAAATGATGACATCACACTACGAAATTACCATAGCAACCATCCCGTACATGGAGCCAAAACTCATCAAATGTCACAGATTTTTTTTATTTGACAAAGAAAAATACATGCAAACGCCTTTATTTTGTTGAATCAGTGTTTAAAGGATCAAAAATAGTTGTTTATTTTGTGTAAATTATGCTTAACTTTAGTCTCTTCAGTGTGATGTCATCAGTTTGTTTACTTCCTGTAGATTTTCAACATATTTTTCAACTTTTCTCCACAAACGGCTGCTTGATTGGTGTAAAACTGAAATGTACTTGTACAACTGGTATTAATACGCCAAATAAAGTCAAAATTAGAAAATCGTGAAAAACTGTCAGGGGCCCTTTAACGCTCAGTCATGGAACGTTACTTTCACGCGACAAAACGCCGTAAAAACTGTACGTACCGTTTTTTCCCGCGTCCTCTGCGTGGCACCGGTTTTAGGAAACAAGAACGAGATTCACGATCACCCTCTGGTCACGGCAGGCTCCCGTACCGCCGCCACACTCGGAGACCGCGACGTGACGGCAGCGTGCGCGCGGGTCCACGGGAGAGACGACCGGACGGCGCCGGGACAAACTCAACGGTCCCCGCGAAACTCAGAGCCGAGAGTCAGAAGGCGCCACGGCTCCTGCGCGTCTGATTGGCTGCGGCGAGGTCACGTGTTCACAAAGGGGCGGAGAAGAAGCCGAAACACGGACTCAGGTAAAGTGAGAAGTAAAAGTACAGTACGGGCCATTTTCAACAAACACCAACGGCTACTTCCGGTGGCTGTACACATGCGGAGCTTCACTTCCGGCTCCGTTCATTCCTTATGGAGAATTAGCCGAGTGTTGCTAAAATAAATCAAAAATCACTGAAAAAAAAAAGAGGAGTCTGATAAACAGCTGATAATCACTGTTAAAGGGGCAATACTTTTATTTTTTATTTTATTTTATTTTATTTTTTTTAAGTTTTATGTTTTTTTTTATTTTTTTTTTATTTTTTTATGTATTAGATCAAAATCTGTGTTGCTCCAGCACAGATCTATTGTAACATCATTTATCTCGGTGAACATGACACCACGACTTTTGAATCTGAAAAATGGACAGAACCAGGTTTAAATTTCTCGTTTCATTTTGTAACTTATTAGTTATAAGACACTTTATACAGGGATTTGGGATAGCTTATTTAGCTTTTGAGAGAACTAGATTTGACTGATTGGCCTAAAAATTCAAATTTCGCCTCATTTTTTGAATAAATCAGTTTAGAATCAGATCTGATCAAATCCTTGTGTTTGGTCTAAATCTTGTTGAGTCCAGATTGTACAGTTTGGTGTAGGATCTACTTTGAGGCTGATCTTTTTGTCTCGAGGGACAAAAATGCATTTGAAGAAAACGTCCTTTATCCACTCCTGGTTCAGTCGAGATTTTACTCCTAGTTTAGTCTTTGTTTAGTCCTGGTTTAGTCCCATTTCCAGGCCTCGTTCAGACCAAGTTTATTCCAAGTTTTAGTTTTAGTTTAGTCCTGGTTTAGTTCTGTTTCCAGTCCTTAGTTCAGTTCAGTTTTATGCCAAGTTTTAGTCCTGGTTTAGTCCTGGATTAGTTCTGTTTCCAGTCCTTAGTTCAGTTCAGGTTTATGCCAGGTTTTAGTCCTCGTTTAGTCCTGGTTTAGTTCTCTTTTCTCCTGATTTAGTTTAGATTTGTGCTTGTTTTTGTCCTGGTTTAGTCCTGTTTCCAGCCCTTGTTCAGCCCAAATGCATTCCAGGTTTTAGTTTTAGTTTAGTCCTGGATTAGTCCTGTTTCCAGACCTTGGTTCAGTCTAGTTTTATGCCAAGTTTTAGTCCTGGTTTAGATCTCTTTCTCCTGATTGTTTAGTTCAGAATTATGCTTGTTTTAGTCCTAGTTTAGTCCTTTTTCCAGCCCTTGTTCAGCCCAAATGTATTCCAGGTTTTAGTCCTGGTTTAGTCCTGGATTAGTCCTGTTTTATGACAAGTTTTAGTCCTAGTTTAGTCCTGGATTAGTCCTGTTTTATGCCAAGTTTTAGTCCTGGTTTAGTCCTGGATTAGTCCTGTTTCCAGACCTTGGTTCAGTCCAGTTTTATGCCAAGTTTTAGTCCTGGTTTAGTTCTTTCCACTGCTTGTTTAGTTCAGAATTATGCTTGTTTTAGTCCTGGTTTAGTCCTTTTTCTAGCCCTTGTTCAGCCCAAATGTATTCCAGGTTTTAGGCCTAGTTTAGTCCTGGATTAGTTCTGTTTCCAGTCCTTGTTCGGTTCAGGTTTATGCCTGGTTTTAGTCCTAGTTTAGTCCTGGATTAGTTCTGTTTCCAGACCTTGGTTCAGTCTAGTTTTATGCCAAGTTTTAGTCCTGGTTTAGATCTCTTTCTCCTGATTGTTTAGTTCAGAATTATGCTTGTTTTAGTCCTGGTTTAGTCCTGTTTCCAGCCCTTGTTCAGCCCAAATGTATTCCAGGTTTTAGGCCTAGTTTAGTCCTGGTTTAGTCCTGTTTTATGCCAAGTTTTAGTCCTGGTTTAGTCCTGGATTAGTCCTGTTTTATGACAAGTTTTAGTCCTAGTTTAGTCCTGGTTTAGTCCTGTTTCCAGCCCTTGTTCAGCCCAAATGTATTCCAAGTTTTAGTCATAGTTTAGTCCTGGATTAGTTCTGTTTCCAGACCTTGGTTCAGTCCAGTTTTATGCTAAATTTTAGTCCGGGTTTAGTCCTGGATTAGTCCTGTTTTATGACTAGTTTTAGTCCTAGTTTAGTCCTGGTTTAGTCCTGTTTCCAGACCTTGGTTCAGTCCAGTTTTATGCTAAGTTTTAGTCCTGGTTTAATCCTCTTTCCACCGTCGTTTAGTCAGGAGTTAAGCTTGTTTTCGTCCCGTTTCCACTTCTCTTCTAATCTACTCCAGCGTCAGACACGTTTCATAATTCTGCCCCAAAAGAAGCGACTGGACACTGCGTTGTCAATAACTTGCTCTTTATTTTCTTGGTTTGAAAGTGCATAACAATGACACATAAACAGTAAATCCCATAGAAATCCACTGAGTAAATCTGGAACAGACGGATCGCATGCGTTTTTAGGCCGAACGGCGACACGACGGCCTTTCGCTGTTCGTACAGATTATATCAGCTTAGACCAGGTCCACTTTGAGTTTTGGCACTAAAGAAACCAAACATGTAAACGTAAAACTCATGCTTTGTTCCCTTTTGAGAGATTTTTGAAGTCGAGTAAGGCTTTTCTGACGACAACTTGAGAACGCTGCGAGCCCCGTTTGACCGGCCCAAACTGCTCTAACATGCAATATTTTCATTTGGAAAGAATTAAAGGCCAAAAAAGAGAAACTAGAAGTGGACGTAATTGACAAAAATGAATATCTCAATAACAATATTCAGAAACTATCTTTAAAAAGCGTCAGAATGAGCTAAAATGTGTCTGAAAAATAGCTTCAGGTTCAAGTGTCGCACAAAACGTAAATAAAATGAACCACAAAAGTGCAGAAACATCACGTTATACTCTTGTTTTAGTTCAGTTTTATATACTGTGTATAAACTACAGCCTACTACGCATAATATTCTACTTTTGCTCATCTCCAAAACAATAGGCTCAGTACACAGCAGCGCGCTAGCTAGCTAACCGCTAACGTAAATACAAAATAAACAACCAATTCAAATTCAAAGTAAAGACGACTCAGATGATTTTATTTGTAGATTACTGTGATTGTTATGTCGATTTATTTAATTTTTTTACATTTATTATTCCCCAAAATTAGCATTAGCGTTAGCATGGAGAGCTCACTTTACAATGCTGCGTTCATGTGGTCCTTGTAAACATTTTTCAACTCGGGAAAAACTTTTTAAAACATTATCTGAATCATTTTTTTACTGTCTGTCGTTTATATCAGAAGAACGACACTTGCATAGGCCTGTGCAATTAATCGTACATTTAATCGTGATTTCAGTTATCACTGTTCAATTACAAAAATGTTGTCATGGAAAATACCATTAATTATGACTCCTTTTGCTCCTTTTGCTCAAAACCTGGAGCAAAGGCACTTTTCTAAAACATCACTAACAAAATACATCTGGTCTGTTCTTTCTCTATTGAACAATTTTGACAAGATAGAAGTAATTATTCGAAATAATCCAGATTTCAATTATGAGCCAAATAGTTGTGATTATAATTTTGGCCAAATCGAGCAGCTTTACATTTGCTTAAGAACAATACACAACTGTTTATTTGATCGCTGATGTTACAATAACTTAAAGTCAATATGACGGGTCAGACACACGTTTGACTAAAACGCAGTAGATATGATTATATTTAAGATTTTACTAAACATTTTGCCCGTTTGTCCCCAGTTTGACCATTTCATAACTTTTATAATTGTACTTCCTGGACACGGGCAGCAAATATAGAGGTAATTCCACAACTGTTACCATAGCAACCGGACTGTAAACAAGACCGACATCCACAGACATCACACAATAGTTATGATTTGACGAATAATAATACTTCATAACACCTTTATTTTGTCGAATGATGGTTTAAACTGTCAGAAAAATGCGTCGGTCGAGTGTTTACTGTCTGTTTATTTTCAACTGTACGTCACCTTTTGATGACATCACAGAGGGATTCCATTTTAGAACTCAGCACTACTTCCTGTAATTTTAAAACTTTTATTTATAAAAATTTCTTCTGGAACTGCTACTTCAAAAATGTAAAACTGTGCCTCCCTCCAAACTAAGCCATAATTTGAATAAAATGAGAACCTGTCCTATAGACTTTAAGTAGATATTTTACAAAACAAACACACTTTAACGTTAGCTTGTGCGCTAACGACATCAAATCGCAGCGCTGAGTCGATGATTTACTGTCGGTGACATCAAGATCACAATTTTCCGAGGTAAAAGCGCATGAACACGAACAAATTCAACAGATTAAATGTCATCTGGGAAATCTCGAGGACCACATGAAAGTTAGCTTAAAGTTAGCATTAGCTTTGAGACACGCCTTGCTGTGCTCGGAGTCTACTGTGATATTATTAACCTTTGTGTACATCTCACTCCTTTAATACAAACTAACAGGTTGTTCCTTCAAATTATGTGGATATTTGTGCGTTATTGTTCATTTTTGTCTCAGAAGAAGGATGTCATTCAAGTTTTTAAAAGCTGCAATGATTCATTTTACAGGACGAGGCTAAACTCAAAACGTAAAAGGGGTCAGACGCCTGTGGCACAACAGCTAAAAACTGGCACAAAGTTCAGCGTTTTTTCACAATATCTTCAGAAAGTGTCTTGATTATTGTCGTTTGAACGGACTTTAAGCCACTAATACGTCAAGTTTGTGGAGCCAAAACAACAAATAGTGATAAGTTTCAACGTTTGTGAATCAGAAGTGGAGAGTTTCTTCTTTTTTTCTCAGAGACATCGTCAAATTTGAGAACGTGAACGTAACCGATTTGCTCTAACGGTGCAAAACTGGTGCGACTGTAAGAAAATGTGAAACTGAAAACCTTTCCCTTTAGTCACAGCTTAGTCCATCCCTCGCTGTGGTGTTTATGGCACTAAATGAGAGTCTGAAATGTAAACGTAGAAGAGTTCAGTCTGCGATGCATTCGAGGTCCTTTTGGTAACACATTTTAAAGGACAAATATTATGTAAAATTGACTTTTTTTGAGCTTTTAACCCTGTTCTTACGTCGTTCCATCGTCAAAAACACACCTGGAGTAGCACTTAGCTTCATTCACGCTAGTTTGATGAATCCTGGTTACAAGATCCTCTCCCTCCGAGCGTCAAAAACACTCTTCTGAATTTAGTTGACGTGTGACTTGGCTTTGAGAATCTACTGCTCAGTTTTTAAATCTATAAATCATCATCGGACTCGCTCTGAGCATTTCTGACGTCAAATCACGATCATTGCATCTGCGTCACAGCTCAAAACACGGCTAGCATAACAAGCACTGTGTTTAAAATGTGTAATACCTTCTGCAGCCAGTAGATGGAGCCAAAGATAAGTTATTTGGCATCTTTCAAGGCTGACAAAGATATATTATTTTTTGTAAAGAAATGTATTTTTAGTTGTAAATCAAAGTAAAGATACTCAAGAGCGTGTTTAAAGGTTAATAACAAAACAAATAATACATAATATTTGTCCTTTAAACTGCGTGGGATTCTGGTTTTGGTTTAGCATCTCAGATTTCACTCAAACTTGAACGCTCCTGATTTAAAATGTGCTCCGTGAACTGAAACCAGACGTTAAAAATACAAAACATAAAGCTTATCGCTCTGCAAAATAAATAAAATATCACTTTTTCCCTTTTTTTCGGTGCATACTCGGTCCCTTTGTGTCGTTTATGGCACTAAATGAAAGTCTCTGAAATGTAAACGTAGATTCGTGCTTTCGTGTTTGGTTTGCAGTCCTTGTGGCGCTGGCGGCCCGGTCCGTGTTACAGTTGAGGTCCAGTACGTGTTGCAATCACGGGCCATTCTGTGTTGCATTCACGGCCCGGTCCGTGTTGCATTTGCAGCCCGTTCCGTGTTGCAATCGAGGTCTGATCCGTGTTGCATTCACGGCCCGGTCCGTGTTGTAACGCCAGCCCGGTTCATGTTGCGTTCACGGCCCGGTCCGTGTTTGGCGGCGGCCCGGTCCGTGTTGTAATCACGGTCTGGTCCATGTTGTGTTTTGCGACTCGGTCCGTGTTACAATTGAGGCGCGGTCCGTGTTTTGCATTCATGGTCCGTTCCGTGTTGCATTCACGGCCCGGTCCGTGTTGTAACACCGGCCCGGTCCGTGTTGTAACGCCGGCCCGGTCCGTGTGTTGCGGCGGCCCGGTCCGTGTTGTAACGCCGGCCTGGTCCGTGTTGTGTTTGCGGCCCGGTCCGTGTTTTGCGGCGGCCCAGTCCGTGTTGTAACGCCGGCCCGGTCCGTGTTGTAGCGCCGGCCCGGCCCGTGTTGTAACGCCGGCCCGGTCCGTGTTGTAACGCCGGCCCGGTCCATGTTGTAACGCCGGCCCGGTCCATGTTTTGCGGCGGCCGGTCTGTGTCGCGTTCGCGGCCCGGTCCGTGTTGTAACGCCGGCCCGGTCCGTGTTGTAACGCCGGCCCGGTCCGTGTTGCGCTCGCGGCCCGGTCTGTGTTTTGCGGCCCGGCCCATGTTGTAGCGCCGGCCCGGCCCGTGCTCGCGGCTCACATGACGCTGCACTTGCCCTTCAGTTTGTCGGCCCGCGTTTGCTTCCCGCCGCGCTTGCCGTCGATGCTGAGGCTCATGTCGCGCTTCTTCTCGAGCGACAGCAGCTCCTGGAACAGTTCGGTCACGTTGTAGTTGGTTTTGGCCGAGGTTTCCATGAAGGCGCACTTCCACTGTTTGGCCTGCGCTTCGCCCTGACTCGTGTCCACCTCGCGCTGGGAAATCTCGTCGCTTTTGTTGCCCACGAGCATGATCGGGATGGACTCCACGCTGCCTTTGATCGACACGATCTGCAAGAGAAGGAGCGAAATAGAAAGAAAGTTAACGTTTGGTTTATAACAATGTACCATCTTTGAACTCCAGAATTAGTCTGGCTCCTGTTGTTGAGCTCCAAAACACAGGACCAATCACAGAGCGGCTTGTTCTTCTGTTGTTGAACACCTGGCCCTGGCCCTGGCCCTGGCCCTGGCCCTGGACCTGGCCCTGGCCCTGGCCCTGGCCCTGGTCCTGGCCCTGGTCCTGGACCCTACCTAGTCCTGGTCCTGGTCTGGTCCGGGTCTCACCTGTTGGTAGATGGGCTTGATCTCCTCCAGAGACTGTCGGCTGGTGATGGAGTAAACCAGGACGAAGGCGTGACCTTTGGAGATCGACAGACGCTGCATCGCGGGAAACTGATGACTCCCCGTCGTGTCTGTGATCTGCAGCGTGCACACGCTCTTATCACAGCTGATCACCTGCAGGAGCAGAGAGGACACATGACTGAGCACCTGCAGGGGCAGAGAGAGTACCTGCAGGGACAGACTGAGCACCTGCAGGAGCAGAGAGGACACATGACTGAACACCTGCAGGAGCAGAGAGAGACTGAACACCTGCAGGGGCAGAGCGAGTACCTGCAGGGGCAGAGAGAGACTGAACACCTGCAGGGGCAGAGAGAGTACCTGCAGGAGCAGAGAGAGACTGAACACCTGCAGGAGCAGAGAGAGACTGAACACCTGCAGGAGCAGAGAGAGACTGAGCACCTGCAGGAGCAGAGAGAGACTGAACACCTGCAGGGGCAGAGAGAATACCTGCAGGGACAGAGAGAGAGAAGGGGGCTGGACACCTAATCTTATATTTCTAGAATTGCACCATTGGGACGCGAGGGACGCGAACCCTCACCTATCACCAAAATACTCGGGATATGCTTTCCTTGACGTTCATCAGGTGCAGTACCCTAAGAGCAGTGCAGCGCCAGACATGGTTTACTGTGATCAAACAAGCAGCAGAAGAAGACATGCTGCGAGTTTAGGGCTAAAATTATGGACAAGTTTTTAACACGGACAAATGACGACTTTTACGCGCAGGTACAATCCGGACTTTGTGAACGGAGGCATCAAGGCTGAGCCAAAAGCTCAACGTGAGGAGTGCACTTTAATATGAAGCGCTCAGAACTTAATATATAAAAATATAATAAACAGAACAATGGTAGTAAACTTCACTGGGCCCCGAGCTGCTTTGTATTGGAAAAGTTGTGCCACAGGGAAAAAAGGTTAAGAAACCCTGATATAGACTTTAATAGAAGAAGAAGAAAAGAAGAAGAGAAGAGGAGGGGAAGAAGAGAAGAAGAGGAAGAGAAGAAAAGGAGAGGAAGAGGAGGCGATGAGAAAGAGAAGCAGAGGAGGAGGAGGCGGAGTCACCTGTCTGTACGTGTCCTCCACGGTGGGGATGTAGGTGTCTCTGAAGGTTCCTTTGACGAAGCGCAGAACCAGAGAACTCTTCCCGACTCCGCCCGCCCCAAACACCACCACACTGTAGTCATTACTCTGCTCGGGCATTCTGGGAAACGGAGTCCGAGAGTCCTCTGAGAGTCCTCCGAGAGCGAGGCGGGTTATCTGTGAAGAGACGGGGTTTAACAGGGTTTAAGAGGACCAGGACCAGGGCCAGGACCAGGACCAGGGCCAGGACCAGGACCGAAACAAGGGCCAGGACCAGGACCAGGGCCAGGGCCAGGGCCAGGGCCAGGACCAGGACCAGGACCAGGACCAGGATCAGGACCGAACCAGGACCGAACCAGGGCCAGGGCCAGGGCCAGGGCCAGGGCCAGGGCCAGGACCAGGGCCAGGGCCAGGGCCAGGACCGAACTAGGACCAGGACCGAACCAGGACCAGGACTGAACCAGGACCAGGACCAGGGCCAGGACCAGGACCAGGACCAGGACCGAACCAGGACCAGGACCGAACCAGGACCAGGACCGAACCAGGACCAGGACCAGGACCAGGACTGAACCAGGACCAAACCAGGACCAGGACCAAACCAGGACCAGGACTGAACCAGGACCAAACCAGGACCAGGACCAGGACTGAACCAGGACCGAACCAGGACCAGGACCAAACCAGGGCCAGGACTGAACCAGGACCGAACCAGGACCAAACCAGGACCGAACCAGGACCAGGACCAGGACCAGGACTGAACTATGACCGAACCAGGACCAGGACCGAACCAGGACCGAACTAGAACCAAACCAGGACCGAACTCAGACAAACCAAAAGATAAACCAGGACTAAACCAGGATTAAACCAGTACTGAACCAGGACTAAAACAGGGTAGGTCTGTGGCTTCAGAAAACAAAACAAAATAAGGACTAAATAAGTGAGGCCTTAATCAAGACTAAAAACCAGAACTAAACCAGAACTAAACCAAGACTAAAGCACATCTCAAATAGGAAAGAAATCAACAAAGACAAACGGACAAAATCAGAAGCAGCACCGGTCTAAAAGAAACGACTAAGTGAGGTCCAAACAAGACTAAAAACCTGGACTGAATCTGGTCTAACGCAGGACTAAGCGAGACAAAAACAGAACAAAATAGGGACTAAACTAAACCAGGACTGAACCAGGACTACAGCAGGACTAGAGCAGGACTGAACCAGGACTAGAGCAGGACTGAACCAGGACTACAGCTGGACTGAACCAGGACTACAGCAGGACTGAACCAGGACTACAGCTGGACTAGAGCAGGACTGAACCAGGACTACAGCTGGACTAGAGCAGGACTGAACCAGGACTAAACCAGGACTACAGCAGGACTAGAGCAGGACTGAACCAGGACTACACCAGGACTACAGCAGAAGTGAACCAGGACTGAACCAGGACTACAGCAGGACTGAACCAGGACTGAACCAGGACTACAGCAGGACTGAACCAGGACTACAGCAGGACTGAACCAGGACTGAACCAGGACTACAGCAGGACTACAGCAGAAGTGAACCAGGACTACACCAGGACTGAACCAGGACTACAGCAGAAGTGAACCAGGACTACACCAGGACTGAACCAGGACTACACCAGGACTGAACCAGGACTACAGCAGAAGTGAACCAGGACTACAGCTGGACTGCGGGGGACACGCTCTGATGCGGTTGCCGTGGAGACTGAGATGGGGAACATCGCCGTGGAAACTGCCTCCCACACACGGCATCACTTCCTGTGCGGAGGCGGACGAGGGAAGACCAGAGACCGAAATAACTCCCGAAATAACCCAGAGTAGTCCTGATTTAGTCCTGGTTTAGACCTGGTTTAGACCTGGTTTGGTCCTGGTTTAGTCCTGGTTTAGTGCTGGTTTAGTCCTGGTTTAGACCTGGTTTGGTCCTGGTTTAGACCTGGTTTAGTCCTGATTTAGTCCTGGTTTAGTCCTGGTTTAGTCCTGATTTAGTCCTGGTTTAGTCCTGGTTTAGACCTGGTTTGGTCCTGGTTTAGTCCTGGTTTAGACCTGGTTTAGTCTTGGTTCGGTCCTGGTTTGGTCCTGGTTTAGACCTGGTTTAGTCTTGGTTCGGTCCTGGTTTGGTCCTGGTTTAGTCCTGGTTTAGACCTGGTTTAGTCTTGGTTCGGTCCTGGTTTGGTCCTGGTTTAGTCCTGGTTTAGACCTGGTTTAGTCCTGGTTTGGTCTTGGTTCGGTCCTAGTTTAGACCTGGTTTAGTCCTGGTTTAGACCTGGTTTAGTCCTGGTTTGGTCTTGGTTCGGTCCTAGTTTAGACCTGGTTTAGTCCTGGTTTAGACCTGGTTCGGTCCTAGTTTAGACCTGGTTTAGTCCTGGTTTAGACCTGGTTTAGTCCTGGTTAAACTCAGTGCAGGTTTTGTGTTGGTCTGAGATTTCTTCAAAACACACTCCCTCTCTCTTTCTCTGGTTCTCCCTCTCTCCCCCGTCTTCTCCCTCTCCTCCTTCTCTTTCTCTCTCCCCCTCTCCACTTTCTCCTCACCCTCTCTTTTTTGTCTGTCCCTCTTTCTCTTCTCGCTCTTCTTTCACTCTTTCCTCATTCCCTCTCTTTTTTGTCTCTCCCTCTTACTCTTCTTTCTCTTTCCTTCACTTCCCCCTCTTTCTCCCTCTCTCCCCAACGTCTCCCTGTTCTCCCCCCTCTCTCTTTCCTTTTTCTCTTCCTGTGTCTCTTTCTCCCTCTCCTCCTCCTTCTTTCCACCTCTTCCTCCTCTTTTCCTTTTCTCTTCTCTCTCTTTCCCTGTTCTCTCCCCCTTTCCCCTTCTCTTTCTCCCCCCTGCTCCCTCTCAATCATCTTCTCCTATTTCTTTCTCTCTCTCCTTCTCTCTCTTCTCCCCTCTGTTCCTTCACTCTCTCATCCTCTCTCTCCCCATCTCTATTTCTCCCCTCTTTTTTCTCCCCCTGCTCCTTCTCTCTCTCTCTCTCCCATCTTCTCTTCTTTCTCCCCCTTTTCTTCCTTCTCTCTCCCCCTGTCTCTTTCTCCCCCTGCTCCTTCTCTCCTTCATCCTCTCTTCTTTCTCCCCCCCTTTCTTCCTCCCCCTGCTCTTTGTCTCCCTCATCCTCTCTTCTTTCTCCTCCCCCTGCTCCTTCTCTCCCCCTGCTCCTTCTCCCTTCTCTCCCTCGTCCACCCCTCTTCTTTCTCCTCCCCCTGCTCCTTCTCTCCCCCTGCTCCTTCTCCCTTCTCTCCCTCGTCCACCCCTCTTCTTTCTCCTCCCCCTGCTCCTTCTCTCTCCCCCTGCTCCTTGTCTCCCCCTCTCCCTCTTCCTTCTCTCCCTCGTCCTCCACTCTTCTTTCTCCTCCCCCTGCTCCTTCTCTCCCCCCTGCCCCCCCTACTCCTTCTCCCCCCTGCTCCTTCTCTCCCTCATCCTCCTTCTCCCTCCTGCTCCTTCTCTCCCCCCTGCTCCTTCTCTCCCCCTGCTCCTTCTCTTCCTCGTCCTCTCTTCTTTCTCCCCCCTGCTCCTTCTCTCCCCCCTGATCCTTCTCTCGCCCCCCCTGCTCCTTCTCTCTCCCCCTTGCTCCTTCTCTCCCCTCTCTTGTCTCCCCCCTGCCTCCTTGTCTCCCCCCCTCCCTCTCCCCCCCGCTCCTCTCTCTCTTTTGTGAGACGTGTGAAGCCGCGTGCGTCTCTGCAGCGTCACGACACGCTTTCACGCGCGCTCCTTCACACGCACGTCCCGCACGCACACGTTCGCTCTCTCTCACGCGCGCAGACCGGTGGCACGCGCTCTCCCGCCTCACGCACGCGCACACGGTCGCTGTCGGTGCCTCTGATGAAGATGATGCTGATGCTGAGGATGGATCGGGAGCTCCGGGCCACGGCGCGAGCAGCGGGGCGTCCGCGGGAGTCGGGCCGAGGAAGGACGCGCTGTTCCCGGCGGCGCGCGGAGCCGGGAGCCGCTGCCCGGTCCCGGCGCGCGGAGGGCGGGCTTACCGTGGACGTGTGGCCGGGCTGGGTCTACTCTGGCGCGGCTGTGATCATCGTGAAGCCCCGGTGTGTGACTCAGAGCGTCTCCGGCAGCGGCAGCAGCGTCCTCCGCTCCATCCGCGCGTCTCACACCGCACTGAGCGCACTTCCGCCCGGGCCCTTCACAATAAGAGCCCCGCGCGGGTGTCGGAAACGTGTCCGTCATAAGCGTTAAAAACCTGCGGCAAACACAAAACAACGAGAATAAATCAAAGTTGACACGTAGATATGATTATTATTACTTTTTACTATTGGCACGGCTTCATGATACACTACACTTACTCCTGCCTTAACAAAGCATGAAAACAATAATTCATACATATTGTCACAGTTCTGTCTGTTTTCATGTTTATCCCTGTGTGACATCAGTTTCATATATATATATTAATTTGTTTATTTGGTCAGGGTTACATGTTAATGAATGCAACTCCGTAACTATCCATGTGCTGTTTTATCCATTGTCCTGCATTCACTCTCACAAACAGAAACCATAGAACTATAATAAAACCTGGAAGATTAATCCAAAATGGCGCCCTGTTCCTCCCTGTGGCCTGAGCTCATTGGCGCATGACCCCAAAAAAGTTCTTTACTTCTGCGTTACTTCCTGATACGGAGGCTGCCATCTTTGCTTTACTTCCTGATACGGAGGCGGCCATCTTTGCTTTACTTCCTGATACGGAGGCGGCCATCTTTGCTTTAGGGCACCACGTGACCACAATCCCCCATGATGCTTTGAGGGAGCGACCACACAGCAGGTCTTTGTGTTAGCGTTAGCTTGTGTGATTGTAATTGTGTTCGTCATGTTAGACACACGTGAAGCGTCTGAAATGAAATAAAATACAACTTACAGGTGTCTCTAGTCGAGCCTTTTCCACGAGCTTCTGTTTGTATCGTCCGACGCTCGTTCACGGCTCACACGTGTTTACTGTGACGTCACTTTAAAAACGGTAATTTTCAGAAAATTTGTAGAAAAGAACATTTCCTTCTATTTTATTTAAATACCGATAATAATTCAGTCCTGTCTGTGATTATAATGTGCAATTATAGAAAAAGGCTGGGCCCAAGAGGCTGCAGTACCTCACACGACCACTAATCAATCTGGGACACAGACAGAGGGGGCGGGGCTTATCCAGTTCATTTAATACATTCATGCACTAAACCCACACAGACACGGGGAGAACATGCAAACTCCACACAGAAAGACCCCGGGACCTTCTTGCTGTGAAGTGAGACGCTGCACTGCCCCATTTTATTATAAAAATAAAACGTCCAACACAGTGTTTTCTGGTCATGTGGTCGTTTGTCATTTCTAAAAAAAAAGTCTTAATAATAGTAATTTAAAAACTCTATTATAACAAAAAATAACATGTAGAATCATAAACTATAAACTAAACATAACCTCTTTTTAAAATATTTGATGTTACTTCTTGTTGTTGTTTTTTTAATTCTCACTCTCTCGTCTTTCATCCTGACATTCTTTCGGCCGATTAATGACCCAGACCCAGACCCAGTCACATTTTGCACGTTCTCTTTGTTCTCTTTGTTGTCTTTGCGGCGCGTGTTAAACATTTCTCAGTCGTATTAAAGATGCATCATGTAACATTCTGGAAAAGCTCGGCTGCCGCTCTTTGCTTTAAGCTGCAACTAATCATTATTTTGGTGATAGTTTCTCACTATTATTATTTAGATGTTTAAATATGGCATTTTTACTCAGTTTGACAAAGATTAACTTAAAGAGACGCTGCTCCCGATGCTGTGGTTTATTTATTTATTGATTTATTTGACAGGGACAGTGTACAGGAGCATTAATCACAGCTCATTTCCATCTCAGTCCCTCAGACACACAACAACAAAACAATGAACACGGAGCACAAGACAATGCAGTTCATGATGTGTTCAGTGTTAATACATTTCAATGGTTTGTAAAAAATAATTCAAACTTGTCTCTTCCTAAACCTCCCTGTGTCTCGTGTCTAACTCAGGTCGGCCCTTTAAGAACATGTTGTTTTATTTGCAGGCTACATTTTTTTAGGTCTTTGGATGATTTTAGCTCCGTTGGAAGTTTATTCCGTTCTGAGATTGTTTTAAATGAAAACACAGATTGTCCTGATGATGTTTTCCATTTTGGTTCATTTGCTGTTGACCCAGTCGTTCTGGTCAAATGTCAAATGAACAAACTTTTTCATTGGCGGCGGTGCCAGATTATTGATAATCTTGAATAATAATTTGAGGTTGGCCAATTTAATTGTATTGTCAAAGGTGAGCATTTTATATTTAGTATCTGACAGTGATGATAAATCCGTGGTTTCCTGTCTAGAATTTGTGCCTGCTTATATAAATATAATAAATAAATAAATATAAATATATAAAGTTGTGGACACAACCGTTTTTTCATCAAGAAATTGTATTTTTCCTGTCATTTGATGTCACGGCATGTTTTTCAATCTGTGTAAAGACCAAATGACCATTATTCGATCACTGAATGAGTTTATTTTAATAACCAACTATCATAAGAAGTTACAATGAAATAAAACAATAAAACTTAACTCACCGTAGATTTAATTTGTGTTCTGGACATTTATAAAAACAGTTTTACTTCAGGATTTCACTGACCCCTCCTCTCGTTCTGTTTAAACACATGTCAAAAATAGGCTACTGAATGAACACATAGATTGCAGCGACGGTGGAAACCTCTTATTGTGAAAGGGTCTCGTCTGAGCGGAAGTGAATATTTCTGGACGCCTCGCGCTGCTCCGTCCATCAGCGTCACGCGCAGACGTCAGGAGCGTCACGTATCAAACACCTTCTCTGCGCGTGGGCGAGAAGAGCGGAGTAAATATAAAACTTTGAAAATAAACGCGTGGAAATGAAGACGTGAGTCAGCGCCACAAACAGTTACGACATGATTTATTTGTGTAAAAAAAATATTTGTACTAAATTATTTGCATTAAAAAAACAAAAACAAAATTCTATCATCCAGTCGTTTATTAACAGTTGGGATTCTGGACGCTAGATTTGTATTAATGAATTCCTTTTATCCACATCTGATAAAAGGAAACTCTGAGCTGCTGGACGTGTTTAATGTGAAAAGAAAGCTGTGACCCACGAATTTACATCAAATCAAACATTCTGGGATGAATCAGAGTCAGTTTTTACTATTTCTATTACAGTTCTTACTTATTTAAAAATCACACAAAAATTAACTGGACTTTTATATGGATTCTGCCTGTCCCTAAAACTTTATATTCACACAATATTTCAACATTTATTTGGTTAAAAATGTTTATTCTAAGTCTCAATCTACAATAGAAATAATCTCTGACTAGTTCACTGTAAAATAATCGTTAGTTTCAGCCTCAAAAGTGTATTTAAATATCGCAGTAATATCGATAGTGCAGATCTAACGGCTGCACTGAGATCATTTCGATATAGTGCCGCTCTAATTGACGGAGTCTGATGCTGGAAAACCAAACTGAATCTCAGAGCAAGAGAAAACAGTATTTATCAAACAAGATAAGTATATATTTAGCCAGTCGCTATCAATAGATTACTAGATTTTTTATTAATTTATTCCTTTTTATCCACATCTGATAAAAGGAAACTCTGAGCTGCTGGACGTGTTCAACATGAAAAGAGGCTGTGACACTTATTTACATCAAATCAAACATTCTGGGACGAATCAGAGTCAGTTTTTACACCAAAAGCATTTAAAAATTACACTAAAATAAAACAATAAAAATAAATAAATAATAACTTTTTTTTTTACTTTATTCCAAGTCTCTAAAACATTTTTTTGTTAAATTATCTTCAGCTTCGAAAGAGGAATCATCAAAACCAACAAAAGCCAAAAGTGTCAATCAAACTCTACAAACACAGCTTCACTTCTTCATAGCTTTAACAAAGAAAATGTGGGCGATGTAGAGGCTAATCGTAATTTCGTTCAGTTTCGTTCAGTTCCTTGTTTCTTAATTTAACCTCTTCAATAAAGACGACTAACAGCCTGTTTTACGCGTAGGACAACACTTCTTCACGTGTAATTACATGACAAACAAGAAGGAAAACAGTAGTGCGCCCCCCAATGTTCAAATCATGTATCCCATTTCTAAATTAACATATAATCATGTACATTAACACTGCTTTTAAACAATAATACAAATCAGTTATTATGAATGGCAAATAAATCATGTGAATATGTAAACAATATGAAACGGCGCTTACAGGCGGGGTTTAAAGTCTGATGTTCCTGTGGGCGGAGCTTGTTTCAGTGGAATCAGAGTAAATCAGACACAAAACTCCAGAGTCTGAGCTTCACAAAGAGTCAGACAATAGTTTGAGTCCAAAGGAAACAGCTTCAGTTTGAGGCTCGTTTCTGTCACACGTTTGAGGACAAACATGTCAGAGCGCCGTGTGGTTAATATATATAAGATGTATTTAAGAGTTCACGTCACAACAATCTGAATTTCATCAGGGAGCGGCAAAAACACACGAGAGTCAGAGGAGATGATGACGGTTTCTTCTGTAAAAGCTCAGAACACAGAGCTGCTGCGGTCTGAGAACAAATATAAGACTCTACAGCTCTGAGAAAAACAGTGTCTGACGTGAAAATGAAGAAAATGAAGTAAACAGCTGATTAAACCAGATGTCCAGCGCCCCCTGCAGCTCACATTTGTCACCGACACAGACTTTGGGTCAAACACAGTTGAACTCATGACCTTCGTCTCCTTAAAGTCCACATGAAGGTTCTCCAAATGTCCTCATTCTGACTTAGTTTGGTGGGAGGGCATCTGTGGCAATTATTAACTGTAGTTTTGCATCAGTGAAGTTACAGTTTGTGAAGAAATTTAGAAAAATAAAAGTTTAAATTACAGAAAGTGATTGAGTTCTAGAACAGAATCCCTCTGTGATGTCGACGACGTGCCATAAAATATACAAATACAATTTACACAAAACTGACACAACGTTTTGATATTTTAAAGTGTCGTTCAACAAAATAAAGTTGTTATTGGTTATTATTATTTGTCAAATCATAACTATTGTGTCATTTATGTTTGTTTTTTTCTTTTCACGTTGAACACGTCCAGCAGCTGAGAGTTTCCTTTTATCAGATGTGGATAAAAAGGAATAAATTAATAAAAAATCTAGTAATCTATTGATAGCGACTGGCTAAATATATACTTAACTTGTTTGATAAATACTGTTTTCTCTTGCTCTGAGATTCAGTTTGGTTTTCCAGACTCCGATATCGAAATGATCTCAGTGCGGCCGTTAAGATCTGCACTATCGATATTACTGCGATATTTAAATACACTTTTGAGGCTGAAACTAACGATTATTTTACAGTGAACTAGTCAGAGATTATTTCTATTGTAGATTGAGACTTAGAACGTTAGAAAACCAAATAAATGTTGAAATATTGTGAATGAAGCTTCTAGACAGAGAATATTTATGAATAAAGTGTAGAATTGAGGAAAATCAGAAATGGTCTGTTCTGTTTTGTCATTTTTCTTTAATAATTTCACTGTGTTTGTTTTAAAAGTCTTTAAGTTTGTGTTTTAGAGTCTGTTTAGTCCAGAGAACGACGACGTCATGAAAACACGACTGTAGTTATTGTTTATAGTCGACTTCATGATTATTCTACTGATTGGTACAGCTCTATTTTTGACGTAAGAATGTCTTCGTCTTCTTCCTCTGATCCGGGGCGGGTCGCGGGGGCAGCCGTCTAAGCAGGGACTCCCAGTCTTCCTTCGCCCCAGACACTTCCTCCAGCTCCTCCGGGGGGATGCCGAGGCGTTCCCAGGTCACAGAGACATAGTCCCTCCAGCGTGTCCTGGGTCGACCCCGGGGCCGCCTCCCGGTGGGACATGCCCAGAACACCTCCAGGAGGCGTCCAGGAGGCTCCGGAGCAGATGCTGAACCTCAGCTCCTCTCGATGTGGAGGAGCAGCGGCTCTACTCCGAGCTCCTCCCGTGTGACTGAGCTCCTCTCTGTCTCTGAGGGAGCGCCCCCCGGAGGAGGAGCTCATTTTGACGCTTGTATCCGTGATCTCGTCCTTTGGGTCATTACCCAGAGCTCATGACCAGGTGAGAGAGGAACGTAGATTGACCGGTAAATCGAGAGCTTTGTCTTTCGACTCAGCTCTTTCTTCACCACAACGGTCCGATACAGCGCCCGCATCACTGCAGACGCTGCACCGATCCACCTGTCAATCTAACGCTCCATCCTTCCTTCACTCTGAACAAGACCCCGAGATACTTGAACTCCTCCACTTGGGGCAAAGACTCTCCACCTGGAGAGGGCAAGCCACCTTTTTCCGGTTGAGAACCAGGGCCTCGGATTTGGAACTGATCCTCATCCCAGCCGCTTCACACTCGGCTGCAAACCGTCCCAGTGCATGCTGCAGGTCCTGGTTTGAGGAAGCCATCAGGACGACATCGTCTGCAAACAGCAGAGATGATCCTGTGGTTCCCAAACCGGACGCCCTCCAGGCCCTGACTGCGCCTGGAAATTCTGTCCATAAAAATGATGAACAGAACCGGTGACAAAGGGCAGCCCTGGCGGAGTCCAACATGCACTGGGATCATGTCTGACTTACTGCAGCAGCACAGCTCCTGCTCCGGTCGTACAGAGACAGCCCTTAACAAAGGGCCCCGGACCCCATACTCCCCGAGCACCCCCCACAAGGCGCCCCGGGGCACACGGTCGAATGCCTTCTCCAGATCCACAAAGCACATGTGGACTGGTTGGGCAAACTCCCATGAACCCTCGAGCACCCGATGGAGAGTATAGAGCTGGTCCAGTGTTCCACGACCAGGACGAAAACCACAGGCTCCTCCTGAATCCGAGGTTCGACTATCGGTCGGATTCTCCTCTCCAGTCCCTGGAATAGACCTTACCGGGGAGGCTGAGGAGTGTGATCCCCCTGTGGTTAGAACACACCCTCCGGTCCCCCTTCTTATACAGAGGGACCACCACCCCGGTCTGCCAGTCCAGAGGCACCGTCCCAGACCACCACGTTGCAGAGACGTGTCCAAGACAGTCCCACAACATCCAGAGACTTAAGATACTCAGGAGGATCTCATCCACCCCCGGAGCCACCAAGGAGCCAACAACCTCAGTGACTTCAGCCAGGGTGATGGACGAGTCGCCTCCGAGTCCCCAGTCTCTGCTTCCTCCTCGGAAGACGTGACAGTGGGATTGAGGAGATCCTCAAAGTATTCCTTCCACCGTCCGACCACATCCCCAGTCGAGGTCAACAGCTCTCCACCCGCACCGTAAACAGTGTTAATGAAGCACTGCTTCCCCCTCCTGAGGCCAAGGACGGTTTGCCGTAGTCCTCCTCCATGGCCTCCCCAGACTCCTCCCAATCCTGAGTTTTTGCCTCTGCAGCCCACCAGCCCACCAGCCCGCCGCCTCTCCAGCCCCTCTCGAGGAGACGGGTTCCAGAGCCCAGGCTGTGTGTGGAGGTGAGGCCGACTATATCTAGTCAGTAGCGCTCGACCTCCCGCACAAGCTCAAGCACAAGCTTGTATTTAAAACATGAATTCAAACAATGAATAATTAAGACAAAACAACAGGGTACATTTATCCACTTTAAGCATCACAGGTTTGACGTGTGAGGAAAAGAAACACAGTCAGACAGCGCCATCTCATGGACAAAACCAACAAACCCTTTAAAAGTCTAACAAAAACGTTCTAAATCCAGAACGGAGACAAAAGTGAAGAGGAACATCATGTGGCTTCACTGAGAAACTGGGATTAACCTCAGAATATCACAAATGCGTCTAAACTGCAAAATAACATCTATTTTTTTAAACAGAGAAGAGAGAAAGGGCTGAAAACAGAAACTAAACACAACAAGACAGAAAAAATTATTGGATGTAGATGTCGGATGTTGTAAGTCTTTTGCTTTTGGTTCATTCATTCAGAGTTGGATTTGGACAAAAGCTGGAAACAGAAAGTCAAACCCACATTTGTGAACATTCTTTACGGAGACGGTGGAATAATGAATCCAAAGGAACCACGTTTACTCCAGTCCAGACAGAGGACGAGTCAGGTTTGTGGAGATGACGCTTTTCAGTGAAATAAAAACATCCAAAATGAAAAAGAAGTCTATGTTTGGTCTTAAATGTTGCGCAGTGGGGCTTTAAGAAAACAGCCCCACACTGCAGGGGCCTATAATCTGTTTACTGAGGCGTTCTGCGTCTAAAGTGTCAGTTTCTGTTGTAAAAGGAGCTGGTTCTAAGGAGATGATCTGCTTTGTTTTTGTTTAACGCAGATTAAATGGACCCGAGTTACATTTGTGACATTTTTGAACAGAATTCCGTCCCTTGAGTCTGTGACGTTCCACATTTGTCACTTTGGATGTTGAGGGCAGCTGATGTTATTATGGCATTGGATTTGTTTATTCCTTCACACACTGCACTGGGCTGTTTTTTGGTCAAACGTGCAAATGTTTTAAATGTTTTGTGTTCCATCGACTCATTGAGACAAAAGAAAAGGCAGAACGAGCAAAAGAGAACCTGCATTTTAGAAAAGCAAAGTATAATGAATGGATGTAACTGAATGAGATAAAATAAAGAGCAGTTTATATTGATGGTCAATAATCAATCGTGTGACATTGGGTTTTCAAAGTCTAAAGTCCCGTAGTGACTCGTGTGTAAACCATTTTCATTTGATTTGTTTTCAATGATTTTGTGGAATAAAGGTGTAAACAGCAGGTCACATGACGAGGGACTGACACTGAAACTTCACTTTGAGCAAAAAGAAATGAACTTTAAGTAAAACACTTCTGACGCCAGTGAAGTGGAAAAACAGTCATCTTGGAAATGTGTGTGAGAGCAAAGTCACATGACCAGCATCATGAGGCATCAAAACGTTCAAGAGTCTCTGGGACTTTATGATTTCAGAACTTTGAATAAACCAGTTTAAAGCAGCGTCACAGTCAACAGTTCAGTGAAATCCTGAGAGGCGACTGCTGGGATTTAAGGCTCTGCAGGACATCTCACGTTTCCTTTAAACACATATTGATCATGTTTGTCAGATGTCCAACAGCGCCCCCTGCTGCTGCTGCTCAGACTCTCACTCAGGAGTGAGAGGAGGAGTCAGAGGAAAGAGAAAGAGTTGTCAGTCTGCAGCAGGACGTGGCACACAGAGGACACAGGTCTGTGAGTCTGTGACTTTTGTTGAAATGGAGCCGATCTCTGCAGTGGAGGACTTCCTGACCTGTCCTGTGTGTCTGGAGACCTTTAAAGAGCCAGTGTCTCTGGGCTGTGGCCACAGCTTCTGCTCCAGCTGTCTGCACGACTACTGGGACAAGAACAGCACCAGGAACTGCCCCGTGTGTCGCAGGAGATCCTCTAAAGACAATACAATAGTGAACTTTGCTCTGAAGCAACTGAGTCTCTCTGTGTCACAGAAGAAGTCGTCTCCAGCAGGAGAGAGGGAGAAGGTCTGCAGCTCACACCCAGAGCAGAGCCCTCTGTTCTGTCTGGACGAGTGTCGTCCTCTGTGTCCTGTGTGTGAGTTCTCTCTTCACTCTGGACATAAGGTGGTGTCTGTGGACTCAGCCGTGAGTGAACTGAAGGAGCAGCTCCGCTCACAGCTCCAGCCTTTGGCCCAGAGGAGAGAGCAGGCCTCAGCCTTACAGCGACAGTATGAGGAAATAAACCTTCACGCGCAGACTCAGGTGAAGGCGTGTGAGCGACAGATCAAGGTCCAGTTTGAGCAGCTGCACCGGTTCCTCCAGCAGGAGGAGGAGTCTGTGCTCAGAGCGCTGAGAGAGGAGCAGAGCAGACAGGCCCAGACCATAGAACCACAGCTGCAGAAGATCAGGGAGGAACTGTCCACTCTGGAGCAGAACATCCTCACTGTGGAGGAGCAGCTGAAGAGACAGAGCCTGGACTTTATCAGAGAGTACAGACACACTCACCAAACCACCCAGACTCTGCTCTCACAGCCCGACCCAGAGCTGGGACCAGGACTCCTGATAAACCAGGCCAAAGTCCTGGGCAACATGGGCTTCAAGGTCTGGGACAAGATGAGGGCCCTGGTCCACTACAGTCCAGTCCTTCTGGACCCAAACACTGCAAACAGATGGCTCTATCTGTCTGAGGATCTGAGGGGAGTGAGATGTGGAGACACTAAACAACAGATCCCTTTAAATCCAGAGAGATTCACTTACTATGTCATAGTCCAGGGCTGTGAGGGCTTCAGCTCCGGCTCACACCAGTGGGACGTGGAGGTCGGGGACCATCCTCAGTGGATCATTGGTTTGGCCAAAGAGTCTGTCGACAGGAAGGGAGAGATATCTGCTGATCCAAAAAATGGACTCTGGTGTTTAGGTTTTGTTGATGGAGAATACCTTGATGTTGTTGGTAAAACCCTGAAGCTGAAACAAAGTCCTCAGAAGATCAGAGTCCGACTGGATTATGACAAAGGGAAACTGTCTTTCTATGACGCTGAGGACATGTCTCTGATCTGCTCTCACAAAGAAAGATTCAGAGAGAAAATGTTCCCATTTTTCTTTGTTGGTAAAGCTGGAGACGCTAAAACCAAAGAGATTAAAATATGTTCCACTGAAGGACATTAAAGGACCCTCTATCTTCATTCAAACTTTGTTCTAACTGTTCTTGGTCTAAAAGAGTTCTATTTTATGTCATATGTGAAGTATTTTTTAAATCATCAAACCTGAAATATCAATAAAACTTGTCCCTGAAACTGATTTGCTGTTACACTAATTATTATTGTAAATTAGTGCAAAGATCAAACCCAGTGATCTTTAGTGTTGAAGGTTGTTTCTCATTTTAAGTCTTATAACTCTACAGACAAAGGCTTCCAAGTATCAGTCGTTATTCATTATAGTAAATATAAATGTTAAATAATGAGAATGAGAATGAGAATGAGAGATCCTTTAATTGTCCCACAATGGGGAAATTCCAGAAGAAGCAGCCGTTTCCAGCGCTAACAAAACTCTCAGAAAAGAAAAACAAGAACAGTATAGCAAGCAAACATTAATACACAGTATACAACAGATATTGTGAATACGGTACACGTGGTCACGTGATGGAATTTTTTCAGTGGATAAGGACAGGGTCACAAACAAGAAGATAGAGGGAAGAGCGCGGGCGGTGTGTGCAAAATGTTATCTCATGTTTATGTTGCTGGGTCGGTCTGACTCGGGTTCTTCCAGCCACCTGCATTCTCAAGGTCCGGGATAAGGGGAAAACGAAGGGAGGGAGGGCAGAAAATACATTTTAATACATTTGTTGATCAGGAATTTATACAGATCAATAAACCAATCATTTCTGGTCTTTCCGAGTAGCGATTCGTTGTTTCATTGAGTTACTCCGTCTTTAACCGTCTCTCTCTAATTGTCCAACGGCTTTCAGCAATTCCATGGTCCGAGACAAGATGTTACGATTCAGATCCAGGAGCTGTGCCAGTCCGTGGTCCAGTCTTTGCTCAAGTCTTAACACCCTTTCACTCAGTTCCACAAACTTTGTTTTGTTGTTGTCAGACAGGTTTTGGACAAATTCTCCTGTCTGATAATTATTCCGATAGACAAAGGCAATTCCAAGCCCCAATAGTAGAAAGCCCGCTATCATAAACCCAAATATAAAGAGATCTTCTACATCTTCGACCTGCAAGGGCTCGATGCATAGGATCTACCAGGTGTTGTACCAATTATCCCGTACGAATCCAGCCATGTCTGTTCCGTCAGGGCAACGTGCCTCACCCGGAGAGGCTTTGCGTTGGGAGAAAATCTTATCCAAAGCACTTAGAGACCAGTCGATCACATTCATTTTCAGAGATCAGTTGGCGGGCAGATAATCCGAGTTGAAAAAGGTAAAAAGAGTTCAAAAATTTGACTAGACAAAGCAAGTAGCAAAAAAAGCAGAGCAGGAGCAGAGAGATGTCTTTGATGTATTTGTAGGCCTAAATCAAATCAAATCAATTTATTTTTATAATGCCCAAAATCACAACAACAGTTGCCTCGATGGGCCACAGGTAAAAGCAGTTCAGATAACTGTCCCAGAAAGCCCCTGTCCTTTGACCCTCCTTCAGGAAAAACTACAAAAAACCCCATGGGAAAAAGTAGAAACCTCGGGGAGAACCACAGTGAAGGAGAGATCCTACTCCCACGGACGGACAGGCTGCAGATGAACTAGGACTGACATCCACTTGGACTGTGGAGCCAGAACCACTCAAGAGGGAGGTGGCTTTAAAGAGTTCCTCCAGGCGGACGAGGAGCAGTCCACCAGTGTAGAGAGCTCCTCCAGGAGGAGATGAGGAACAGTTCATCTAGAGTAGAGGGAGTTCGTCCAGGCAGACGAGGTGTGGCTAATCCAGCTGTCCAGGCGGGTGGTGCATAGATCCTCCAGACAGGTGGGGGTGGGGGGGTCGTCACTGGAGCAGCCGCCGCAGTGCCTGAAACAGAGAGAGAAACATGTGAACAGCAATGAACAGACTACAGTTGAAGTAATATTAAATATTGTTGATGGTAAAGTAGAAGAACCAGAGGACAGTGTTCAAGCTGCCATACTTCCCCCAGAAGAATTGCTCCAAGGGCAGCGGAGCTAAAACTGTAGGTTTTTATTTCTGTTCCTAACTGGTCTGACCATAAGCTATTTCAAAGAGGAACGTTTTGAGCTGGTCTTAAATGTAGAGACTGTGTCGGCCTCTTTTACATGAACAGGGAGCTGGTTCCATAACAGGAGCTTGAAAGCTAAACGCTCGACCTCCTACTGTGCTGTTAGAGACTCTGGGACTAACAATAGTCCAGCATTTTGAGAACGAAGAGCTCTGTTTGGATGGTACGCTACTATTGCATCTTTGAGGTCGATGGGGCCATATTGTTCATAGCTTTATAAGTCAGGAGGAGGATTTTAATTTTAATTCTAAACTCAACAGGAAGCCAGTGAAGAGACTCTAACACTGGTGAAATATGATCTCTTTTTCTAGTACCTGTTAATAATCTTGCTGCTGCATTTTGAACCAGTTAAAGCTTCTTATAGAGCTTTTAGGACACGCTGTAAGCAGGGCGTTACAATAGTCTAATCTGGATGTGACAAATGCATGGATGAGTTTTTCGGCATCATCTCTGGGCAGGATTTATCTAATTTTGGTTATGTTACGCAAATGAAAGTAGGCTGTTTTACAGGCTTGATTTATATGAGCTTTGAACGAGAGATCTTGGTCAAATAGGACCCCAAGGTTTCTTACAGTAGAGCTGGGGGCTACAGTGATATTGTCCAGAGAAACTATCTGGTCAGATAAAGAGTCTCGCAGGTGCTTAGGGCCCAGCAGAATGACCTCGGTTTTTTCAGGGTTAAGGAGCAGATAATTAAGAGTCATCCAAGTTTTTATGTCTTTCACGCAGGCACTAAGTCTGTCTACTTGATGGGTCTGATCAGGTTTCATTGATAAATACAGCTGAGTGTCATCTGCATAGCAGTGGAAGTTAATGCCATGCTTTCTGATGATCAGACCTAAGGGCAGCATATAAAGAGTGAACAGAACTGGACCGAGTACTGAACCCTGCGGCACACCGTAGGTTACTTTAGAACATGGGGAAGATCTCTGGTTTACATTAACAAACTGGTAACTATCAGATAGATAGGATTTAAACCAGCTAAGGGCGGTTCCACTGACACCTACATCACATTCTAACCTCTGCAGTAGAATGTTGTGGTCGATGGTATCAAACGCTGAGGTCCAACAGAACCAGGATTGAGACCTGTCCATCATCAGCAGCTAATAACAGATCATTTGTGCCTACAGCACAAAATGATGAATATCTATTAAAGGTGATGGTGTCAGGTGAACAGAGTGAAGTTACGTTCATGTTGTGACTCAAGTGAAACAGAGTTGGACATTTAAAAGTTAAAAATGAGCTGTGAATAGTTAATAACAAGATAACAAATAGTTTAGTAAATTATCATTCATTACAATCAAGCAATATTTTCTTGTTTTAATGATATTTGTAAAATGTTGTGATGAAGATATGAGACCCACACATGAATAAAGCTAAACCAGGCCAGGTCAGTGTGGAGAGAATGTATTGCCCTTTGCCCTGGTGGGGATCACACACGGTGCATGTTGCATGTTTTTAACTCTAAAACAGAAATATATATTATAAACAAATAAAGATAATCCAGTTTAACATAAACTTTAACCTTAGCTCGTGTAAAACAGCAAAGTATCATAGTTGCACAAATCAAGGGTCAAACTCACAGGACACATGCACATTCTGACAGAACAAAGGGAAGAAATGAGTGGGAGGGGCTTATAAAGGATGGAGCTGATGGTGCAGGTGGAGCCTGAGACCAGGGGAGCGCTCCATTCCAGCACCACGCTGTCCTCTGGGAACAGTGTCCTCTTGTCATTTGTGTCAATACTAACGTTCAAAATCTTCCCAAAACATAAAAAAAAAACATTGCAATGTAATGTGAAATTAACTACAAAGAACTTATATTCATATTCAAATACTAACCCTGTCCAAGTAAGTTTATCCAAGTTGAGAGAGAGTTCCTCCAGGCAGACGAGGAACAGTTCAAATCAAATCAAATCAAATCAATTTATTTTTATAATGCCCAAAATCACAACAACAGTTGCCTCGATGGGCCACAGGTAAAAGCAGTTCAGATAACTGTCCCAGAATGCCCCTGTCCTTTGACCCTCCTTCAGGAAAAACTACAAAAAACCCCACGGGACAAAGTATAAACCTGAGGAGAACCACAGTGAAGGAGAGATCCTACTCCCACGGACAGACAGGCTGCAGATGAACTAGGACTGACATCCACTTGGACTGAACCAGAACCACTCAAGAGGGAGGTGGCTTTAAAGAGTTCCTCCAGGCGGACGAGGAGCAGTCCACCAGTGTAGAGAGCTCCTCCAGGAGGAGATGAGGAACAGTTCATCTAAAGTAGAGGGAGTTCGTCCAGGCAGACGAGGTGTGGCTAATCCAGGGTTGAGGGAGTTCCTCCAGGCGGGTGGCACATAGATCGTCCAGTGTAGAGATCGATCCTCCAGACAGATGGGGGTGGGGGGGTCGTCACTGGAGCAGCCGCCGCAGTGTCTGAAACAGTCTCCACTCCCCGGGGGAAGTGGAGAGAAAGAGAAACATGTGAACAGCAATGAACAGACTACAGTTGAAGTAATATTAAATATTGTTGATAGATAAAGTAGAAGAACCAGAGGATAGTGTTCAAGCTGCCATACTTCTCCAGCAGAGTCGCTCCAAGGGCAGCGGAGCTAAAACTGTAGGTTTTTATTTCTGTTCCTAACTGGCCTGACCATAAACTATTTCAAAGAGGAACGTTTTGAGCTGGTCTTAAATGTAGAGACTGTGTCGGCCTCTTTTACATGAACAGGGAGCTGGTTCCATAACATAGGAGCTTGGTAGCTAAATGCTCGACCTCCTACTGTGCTTTTAGAGACTCTGGGGACTAACAATAGTCCAGCATTTATGAGAGAAAGAGCTCTGTTTGGATGGTACGCTACTATTGCATCTTTGAGGTAGGATGGGGCCATATTGTTTAAAGCTTTATAAGTCAGGAGGAGGATTTTAAATTTGATTCTAAACTCAACAGGAAGCCAGTGAAGAGACTCTAACACTGGTGAAATATGATCTCTTTTTCTAGTACCTGTTAATAATCTTGCTGCTGCATTTTGAACCAGTTGAAAGCTTCTTCTAGAGCTTTTAGGACACGCTGTAAGCAGGGCGTTACAATAGTCTAATCTGGATGTGACAAATGCATGGATGAGTTTTTCGCATCATCTCTGGGCAGGATTTTTCTAATTTTGGCTGATGTTACGCAGATGAAAGTAGGCTGTTTTACAGGCTTGATTTATATGTGCTTTGAACGAGAGATCTTGGTCAAATAGGACCCCAAGGTTTCTTACAGTAGAGCTGGGGGCTACAGTGATATTGTCCAGAGAAACTATCTGGTCAGATAAAGAGTCTCGCAGGTGCTTAGGGCCCAGCAGAATGACCTCGGTTTTTTCAGGGTTAAGGAGCAGATAATTAAGAGTCATCCAAGTTTTTATGTCTTTCACGCAGGCACTAAGTCTGTCTGTTTGATGGGTCTGATCAGGTTTCATTGATAAATACAGCTGAGTGTCGTCTGCAGAGCAGTGGAAGTTAATGCCATGCTTTCTGATGATCATACCTAAGGGTATGAAAACCAACAAACACAAAACTGAGGCTAATTTAGTTTGAAAAAGCGCAATTTTATTCATGACTTTACTTTTTCAGTGTTTTCTTTTTAAAATCAGAACATTTCTATCAGTTGAAGACTTTACTGCGATATATTTTGTTTGGTGTGATATCGTTATTGCATCAGTCAATACCTTTGGAGAAAATAAAGATTGTGCCATTGTATTTAAAACATGAATTCAAACAATGAATAATTAAGACAAAAATAACAGGGTACATTTATCCACTTTAAGCATCACAGGTCTGACGTGTGAGGAAAAGAAACACAGTCAGACAGCGCCATCTCATGGACAAAACCAACAAACCCTTTAAAAGTCTGTAACAAAAACATTCTAAATCCAGAACGGAGGCAAAAGTGAAGAGGAACATAATGTGGCTTCACTGAGAAACTGGGATTAACCTCAGAATATCACAAAATATGAAACATTTAGAGGATTTTGTCAAAGTAAAAGCCTCAGACACATGTGAGTGACATCAGAGCTGCTTTAAACACATTTATTATTGTATTTTACATCATGTTTGAGGAAATGATTTTGCATTTTTGATGAAGGAACAATCCAGATTTATGGGTTTTACTGGAAAAATACTCACAGAAATGTTGAGCCCACAATCATTTTTCATTTTATCTAGAGATATATTAGATACTGTTCCATAAATTAGATTCTTTTGAAGCTCAAATACAACTTTAAGGTGAGAAAAGTGTGTTTTGTCCATGGTTTGTTATAGAAAAGCAAACTAACTGACCTTTCTACTCTGGAAATTCAAATGCGTTGCTTTTTTCCAACACAAACACTTAAAACCATAGAATTTAGATCAAATGTGAGACAATCATTCAAACATTTACAGTCGACTCCTTCTGGTATTTTGACCCATCACATTTTAAAGGGTCTACACTGCAAAATAACAACATTATTTAAAAACAAGGACTGAAAACAGAAACTAAACACAACAAGATGGAAAAGATTAGATGTAGATGTTGTAAGACGTTTGCTTTTGGTTCTTGAGCAAATTCATTCATTCAGAATTGGATTTGGACAAAAGCTGCAAACAGAAAGTCAAACCCACATTTGTGAACATTCTTTACGGAGACGGTGGAATAATGAATCCAAAGGAACCACGTTTACTCCAGTCCAGACAGAGGACGAGTCAGGTTTGTGGAGATGACGCTTTTCAGTGAAATAAAAACATCCAAAATGAAAAAGAAGTCGATGTTTGGTCTTAAATGTTGCGCAGTGGGGCTTTAAGAAAACAGCCCCACACTGCAGGGGCCTATAATCTGTTCACTGAGGCGTTCTGCGTCTAAAGTGTCAGTTTCTGTTGTAAAAGGAGCTGGTTCTAAGGAGATGATCTGCTTTATTTTTGTTTAACGCAGATTAAATGGACCCGAGTTACATTTTTAAACAGAATTCCGTCCCTTGAGTCTGTGACGTTCCACATTGGTCACTTTGGATGTTGAGGGCAGCTGATGTTATTATGGCATTGGATTTGTTTATTCCTTCACACACTGCACTGGGATGTTTTTTGGTCGAACGTGCAAATGTTTTAAATGTTTTGTGTTCCATCGACTCATTGAGACAAAAGAAAAGGCAGATCGAGTAAAACAGAACCTGCATTTTAGAAAAGTAAAGTATAATGAATGGATGTAACTGAATGAGATAAAATAAAGAGCAGTTTATATCGATGGTCAATAATTAATCGTGTGACATTGGGTTTTCAAAGTCTAAAGTCCCGTAGTGACTCGTGTGTAAACCATTTTCATTTGATTTGTTTTCAATGATTTTGTGGAATAAAGGTGTAAACAGCAGGTCACATGACGAGGACTGACACTGAAACTTCACTTTGAGCAAAAAGAAATGAACTTTAAGTAAAACACTTCTGACGCCAGTGAAGTGGACAAACAGTCATCTTGGAAATGTGCGTGAGAGCAAAGTCACATGACCTGCATCATGAGGCATCAAAACGTTCAAGAGTCTCTGGGACTTTATGATTTCAGAACTTTGAATAAACCAGTTTAAAGCAGCGTCACAGTCAACAGTTCAGTGAAATCCTGAGAGGCGACTGCTGGGATTTAAGGCTCTGCAGGACATCTCACTTTTCCTTTAAACACATATTGCTCATGTTTGTCAGATGTCCAACAGCGCCCCCTGCTGCTGCTGCTCAGACTCTCACTCAGGAGTGAACGCCTCCTTCAGAGGAAAGAGAAAGAGTTGAGTCAGTCTGCAGCAGGACGTGGCACACAGAGGACACAGGTCTGTGAGTCTGTGACTTTTGTTGAAATGGAGCCGATCTCTGCAGTGGAGGACTTCCTGACCTGTCCTGTGTGTCTGGAGACCTTTAAAGAGCCAGTGTCTCTGGGCTGTAACCACAGCTTCTGCTCCAGCTGTCTGTACAACTACTGGGACAAGAACAGCACCAGGAACTGCCCCGTGTGTCGCAGGAAATCCTCTAAAGACATTGTAGGAGTGAACTTTGCTCTGAAGCAACTGAGTCTCTCTGTGTCACAGAAGAAGTCGTCTCCAGCAGGAGAGAGGGAGAAGGTCTGCAGCTCACACCCAGAGCAGAGCCCTCTGTTCTGTCTGGACGAGTGTCGTCCTCTGTGTCCTGTGTGTGAGTTCTCTCTTCACTCTGGACATAAGGTGGTGTCTGTGGACTCAGCCGTGAGTGAACTGAAGGAGCAGCTCCGCTCACAGCTCCAGCCTTTGGCCCAGAGGAGAGAGCAGGCCTCAGCCTTACAGCGACAGTATGAGGAAATAAACCTTCACGCGCAGACTCAGGTGAAGGCGTGTGAGCGACAGATCAGGGACCGGTTTGAGCGGCTGCACCGGTTCCTCCAGCAGGAGGAGGAGTCTGTGCTCAGAGCGCTGAGAGAGGAGCAGAGCAGACAGGCCCAGACCATAGAACCACAGCTGCAGAAGATCAGGGAGGAACTGTCCACTCTGGAGCAGAACATCCTCACTGTGGAGGAGCAGCTGAAGAGACAGAGCATGGACTTTATCAGAGAGTACAGACACACTCACCAAACCACCCAGACTCTGCTCTCACAGCCCGACCCAGAGCTGGGACCAGGACTCCTGATAAACCAGGCCAAAGTCCTGGGCAACATGGGCTTCAAGGCCTGGGACAAGATGAGGGCCCTGGTCCACTACAGTCCAGTCCTTCTGGACCCAAACACTGCAGGGAGATGGCTCTATCTGTCTGAGGATCTGAGGGGAGTGAGACGTGGAGATTCTGAACAACAGATCCGTTTAAATCCAGAGAGATTCACTAACTATGCCAGTGTCCTGGGCTGTGAGGGTTTCAGCTCCGGCTCACACCAGTGGGACGTGGAGGTCGGGGACCATCCAAGATGGACCATTGGTTTGGTCAAAGAGTCTGTCGACAGGAAGGGAAAGATATCTGTTGATCCAGAATATGGATTCTGGTGTTTACGTCTTTTCAAGGGAGAATACACTGATGTTGTTTGTAAAACCCTGAAGCTAAAGCGAAGTCCTCAGAAGATCAGAGTCCGACTGGATTATGACAAAGGGAAACTGTCTTTCTATGACGCTGAGGACATGTCTCTGATCTGCTCTCACAAGGGAAGATTCAAAGAGAAAATGTTCCCTTATTTCAATGTTGGTGAAGCTGGAGACGCTGAAACCAAAGAGATTAAAATATGTTCCACTGAAGGACATTAAAGGACCCTTTATCTTCATTCAAACTTTGTTCCAACTGTTCTTGGTCTAAAAGATTCTGAGTTCTATTTTGTGTCACGTGTGAATACGTTTACACAAAGTGTATTCAATCATCAAACCTGAAATATCAATAAAAGTTGACATTTGACTTTTGTTTAATTCCATTTTCTCTAAAAGTTCAGCTTCTCGGGCTTAAAGTCCATATTTCAGCTTCTCATGTTTTTCTAATTCTTAGTATAATTCTTCTCTAGTTTGGTGGGAGGGCATCTGTGGTAAATCATTATCATAGTTTTACATCCGTGAAGTTGCAGTTTGTGAAGAAATTCAAAAGTTTGAGACTAAAGGAAGTGGTGCTGAGTTGTAAAACGGAATCCCTCTGTGATGTCATCAAAAAGCGACGCACAGTTGAAAATAAACAGACGGTTAACTTTTCTGACACTTTAAACCATCGTTCGACAAAATAAAGTGTTATCAGGGATTATTATTTGTCAGATCATAACTATTGTGTGATGTTTGTGGATGTGGTCCTTGTTTACAGTCTGGTTGCTATGGTAACAGCTGTAGAATCACCTCCAACTATGTCATATTTGGCTCATGTTCAACAGGAAGTGACATCATAAACTTTAAACTGTCTAACTGGACAAACAGGACAAATGTTTAGTCAAATCTTAAATATTTCCATGTTCACTACGTTTTAGTCAAATGTGAGTCAAACCTGTCGTAGAGACTTTAAAACGTTTGTGCATTTGACACAGAATGACTCGGAGCGCAGTGCACGTCCTGCTCTGTCGAGTTTGTGGTTGTGTTTGATTGAATCCTGTGTGTTTGAATAATCCAGTGTTGTCCTGCAACTGAGGCTACTATTCCTGTTTTCCCCTACCCCCTATCCCCGCCCACATCCTGTATTCTACTCTCCACTCGCTGCGTTTATTTAAAAGAAAGCATTTTGTTTCAATAATAAAACCAAGTAAATGACAATCTGCTGCTTATAGAAATGTTTCTATGAAGAGGCGGGGCTTATCAGTGTGAAGAGGCGAGGCTTATCAGTATGAAGAGGCAGGTCTTATCAGTATGAAGAGGCGGGGCTTATCAGTATGAGGAGGCGGGGCTTATCAGTGTGAAGAGGCGGGGCTTATCAGTGTGAAGAGGCGAGGCTTATCAGTAAAGAGGCGGGGCTTATCAGTTCTGCAGTTTTGAACACAAAGTTAATTGTCCCACTTCTGTCTCTGGATGTTTCAGATCAATGATGCACTTTGTAATAAATACATTTAGATTAAGGACAAACTGTCATCTTTATGAGGTTTGAATCTTGATGATTTAAATTTTTTGTTTGTTTGTTTTTTTAGTCAAGATTTAGTCAAATAGTTGTTTTTGGTTTAGTGAGCGTAAAGGTCAAGGCCAATTTGTCAACTAAACCCGTCACGGAGCTCACCAGCTCCACCTACACCTCAGTTCTGGAAGTACATTTTCGAAGGTCGAAGTTTGAAGTGGGCGGGACTCCATGGCTTTATTTAATGCTTTCTTCCGGGTTCATGTTCAGACGCGTTTCTAGGACTTGAGTTTGTAGTAGTCTCATTTTCATTCGTTTATGATTGTTGTGTTGTTGTTTTTAGTCGATGAAAATCATGTATTTTCCGTTAGTTTTGGTGCACACTCGTACGCCTTGTATACTGTAGCTATGATGATCATTTTTCTTCCGTTTTGTCAGACGTGTGACACGGAGGAAAACTATGACGAAATATGTTCAATTAAACACATTAACATTTACAGCTGTGGCGCTGCATCTAAACATCAGGATAAACGGCGCAGGCGCAGCTGCCGCCATGTTCTGTTCAGATGTGAAGTGTGAAAGTGACGCTTCCTTTGACCACAGCTCTGTCCGCCGCGTCTCCGCCGCGTCTCCGCCGCGTCTCCGGTGCGTCTCCGGTGCGTGACCCAGTATCGCAGTGCGCGTGCGTGCTCCGTGCTGTCTTCATTATGATGCACGCGCCCCTCCTTCAGCAGCAGCGCGCGCCCCTCCGCACCAGTCAGGACCCGCTCGCGCTTCAATCATGAGGTAAAACCACACTTTCACTTTAATCCTGTTTGTTTCATCCGATCCATCTGGTTTCTGGTTCTTCTTTAACCCTGGCCCGGTTCGGCCCGGTTCGGCCCGGTTCGGCCCGGTTCGCCTCGTGTCGCCGTTACGCACTCGTCTGTCCAATTAGCGTCGTTACGTCTTTGCGCTTTTTCAGCCGCAGCGCAGATTAAAGGCTAAAGTCCGCTCTTTTCGCCTTTAATCCCCGCTGAGGCTCCGGTCGCGGTCGGTGCTGATGCTGAGGATGCGGCGGCGGCGGCGGCGGGGGATGGGCCGCTCGGGAGGCCGCGGCCGCCGCACAAATGGCGTCGCTTTGGGAGAAATCCGACAAAAAGAGCGTGAAAAGGTGAGCCGCGGCGGAAGACACGCGCACAATAGCGGCCTGTGTGCTCGCGCTTCACCGGGAGGCGCGCGCCATTCGCGGCTAAACGGCGGAAAATGGGCCCGTTGTTGTGGGAAGAGGGCGGATGAATGACACTGCGGCTCCGGGACAGAGCCCCGGGCCTCGGGTTAAACACGGGACACGGAGCACCTGCTCACGTGCTTTGACCCGCTCAGTGGAAATGCGTTTTTGAGCAAATATTGTACGTAAATGACGCTGCGTGGGCGCTTTGTTTGTTTACGTTGCGCAGATTTGCAAACGGCGAAACGACTGTACAATATGCTGCTCCATTGTTGACGTGTGTGGACGTTATTTCAGTTTAAATGTGTGTATTTGGGGGAATTAATGCATGTTTTGTGGTTACCATTGTTGGCAAAAATGTGATTTCGCTGGAAAAAAAAATGGGATTGACCTCAAAACATGTCAAAATATGAAAAATTTGTGCATCAAAGATAAGATTTAACACGTTCAACATTGGATTTGAAGAGTTCATGCAGATCATGACACATTCTCAGCATTTCTGGTGACGGTAAATGAGGATTTTTAGATTTTACTGAACAAAATGTACTCACATAAATGTTATTTTATTTATTTTACCAACAAATTATACTTTTGCGAAGCTTGAATACAATTTTAAGTCTTGAAAATGTTAGTTTTTTGTCTTTTGTTGCAGAAAAATGACATTTCTTCCCTGGAATTTCAAAATAACATCCTGTTTTTTGTTGCTAGGCTTAGAATGGCTTGCGTTTGGTGGATTTCCGTTGGTTTTTAGCGTTTGTACAGTTTACTCGGTGCTGGCTCGAGGCGTTTGGATGACGGGGCGGTTTGAAGGTTGTGTTAAAGGCGTGGGTCGTTTCAGTCGCAGGAGACGAAGTGGGTCAAGTTTCATTTCAGATGCGTCTCGTTTGCTGAGGCCGAAGAACTGACCGTGACACAAACGTGAAAGTGGAACGGACACAGCTCTGTTTGGAACGAAAGCTTTTGTGCTGAAGTCAAAGTCAAATGTGCTTGAAACATCTATTACTCACAGTTTTAGTTTAGTTTTAGTCGATCGAATGAAGCTGAATCAATCAAAGGAAACACTTCAGGGATGTTTTTGAAGTCGACACGTGATCGAACGGTGAATCTGCTCCTCGTGTTTGACCCAGCGCTGGTTCAGTCTTTGATTCTCTGACTTTTTGGCGTTTTAATCAACGGTTTTGTGCCAATTTTGTAGCAGAACTTAAATATAAACACACATCTTAACCAGGACTAAAACAGGATTAGAACAGGTTTAAATCAGGACTAGAACATGATTAAAACAGGACTGAAACAGGTTTAAATCAGGACTAAAACATGATTAAAACAGGGCTAAAACAGAACTGGAAAAGCACTAAAACAGGACTAAAACAGGTTTATACCAGGACTAAAAACCGGATCAGAACAGGTTTAAATCAGGACTAAATCAGAACTGGAACAGGTTTAAATCAGGACTAAAAAGAGGACTAAAACAGGACTAGAACAGGTTTGAACTTGGACTAAAATGGAACTAGAACAGGTTTAAATCAGGACTAAAACATGACTAAAACAGGGCTAAAACAGAACTGGAACAGGACTAGAACAGGTTTATACCAGGACTAAAACTGGATTAAAACAGGACTAGAACAGGTTTAAACTAGGACTAAAATAGAACTAGAACAGGACTAAAAAGAGGACTAGAACAGGTTTAAATCAGGACTAAAAAGAGGACTAGAACAGGTTTAAATCAGGACTAAAAAGAGGACTAGAACAGGTTTAAATCAGGACTAAAAAGAGGACTAGAACAGGTTTAAATCAGGACTAAAAAGAGGACTAAAACAGGACTAGAACAGGTTTGAACTTGGACTAAAATGGAACTAGAACAGGTTTAAATCAGGACTAAAGCATGACTAAAACAGGGCTAAAACAGAACTGGAACAGGACTAGAACAGGTTTATACCAGGACTAGAACCGGATCAGAACAGGTTTAAACTAGGACTAAAATAGAACTAGAACAGGACTAAAACAGGACTAGAACAAGTTTAAATCAGGACTAAAAAAGAGGACTAGAGCAGGACTAAAACATGATTAAAACGGGTTTAAATCAGGACTAAAACCGGATCAGAACAGGTTTAAACCAGGACTAGAACAGGACTGTATAACTTGAGTAAATCCAGACTAAATCAGGACTGGATCAGGTCTAAACCAAACACAAAGGTCAGGACGGGGTCAGACTTTTCTGTTGGAGGGTACGACATGGACATGTGTGAAAGGTTCCACTGTAGGGCATTAAACTCACAGTATCTTACATTGTGTTCTTTCTGTGAGCGGGCTCGCCATTCCACAGATCTGACCTGTCTCTTTGCAGTTTTACGTGTTTAAATATTCCGGGCAAAGCGATGACGTCTCCATGGAAACAAGCAGCGGGGAAAAGTTACATAATGCACCTTTAAAAGAGACAGAAGGTCAATGTGTGTTTTACATAACTGAGGCGACCTTTGACCCCGACGCCTCAGGGTCATGTGACCAGAACCACCGAGTAAACAGGAAGTCAATACATGATGTAACCAGGACTAGACCAGGACTAGACCAGGACTAAACCAGGACTAGACCAGGACTAAAGAAGGACTGAACCAGGACTAAACCAGGACTAGACCAGGACTGAACCAGGACTGAACCAGGACTAGACCAGGACTAGACCAGGACTAAACCAGGACTAAACCAGGACTGAACCAGGACTGAACCAGGACTAGACCAGGACTAAACCAGGACTAGACCAGGACTAAACCAGGACTGAACCAGGACTAAACCAGGACTGAACCAGGACTAAACCAGGACTAGACCAGGACTAAACCAGGACTGAACCAGGACTAAACCAGGACTAAACCAGGACTAAACCTGGACTAAAGAAGGACTGAACCAGGACTAAACCAGGACTAGACCAAGACTAGACCAGTACTAAACCAGGTCTAAACCAGGACTAAACCAGGACTAAACCAGGATTAGACCAGGACTAAACCAAGACTGGACCAGGACTAGACCAGGACTAGACCAGGACTAGACAGGACTAGACCTGGACTAAACCAGGACTAAACCAGGACTGAACCAGGACTGAACCAGGACTAGACCAGGACTAGACCAGGACTAGACCAGGACTAAACCAGGACTGAACCAGGACTAGACCAGGACTA
>CM033623.1:32705437-32840437 GCA_019453435.1 Rhinogobius similis | reverse complement strand
AGCCGCTATAACTGCTAGCTCCACTTTAGCCGCTATAACTGCTAGCTCCACTTTAGCCGCTATAACTGCTAGCCGTGATTGGCTTCTTTTGGCTGGAGCTAAACACTATGAGTGACGTCACATTCCCATAATCCATTGATATGTACAGTCCATGGTCTGAACCAGGTCTAAACCCGGTCTAGAGCCGGTCTAGAGGTGGTCTAACCCCGGTCTAGGCAGGTACCTGTGGGCCACTCCTCCGGGCTGCACGTGTTTGATGAACACTCCCTGACAGCTGCTTCCTTCAGGGTTCAGGCCCACGACGCTGAAGCCCAGACCTCCAGAGGCCGGACGAGAGAGACGCACCAGCTCCGTGTGACGGCCCTGACACAAACACACGGTCAACACCCGGAACAGACCCGGTCTAGACCCGGTCCAGAGCAGGACTAGACCCGGTCCTGACACAAACACACAGTCAACACTTTCACACGCACAGTTCACTCCACGGCTGGGATTATATGTTCATTTATTTATCATAAAGTGCAGGCTTTAATACAAGCTCTTCTCTTCTTGCAGGTGAGATAAAGATATCAATTGTAAACTTCTCCTGTAGTTTTCTCACATAAATGTAAGAAAAGCTTCATCGTGTCATGTTTTTGTGAAATAGGAAAGAAAGAAATAAGAGCTTTCATGTGTAGAAAATGGCCGATATTATTTGTCCGACCTTTGCGTTGGTGACGATCCATTGCTGCAGGTCGAAGGCGGTGGGCGGGGCCTGCAGAGCGGTCGGGGCGCTGTGATTGGACAGAGAGGAGGCAGGGGGCGGAGTCACCGAGCCGAGGACGAGCTGGCCTTTTGGAGAGAAACTGAAGTCGCTGTGAGCGTCTGCGGGTAAACTGTTCAGCTGAGGACGGAACGAGCACCGTTTAGATTTACACAAGACGGACAAACATACACATCTAACAATACGATCACAGCATTAGCATTAGCATTAGCATTAGCTGGTGATGGAGCACTGCAGCGTCAGGATGTGGCCGAACAGTTAGCATTAGCATTAGCATTACCTGGTGATGGAGCACTGCAGCGTCAGGATGTGGCTGAACAGTTAGCATTAGCATTAGCATTAGCGTTACCTGGTGGCGCAGCTGCTTGATGGAGCACTGCAGCGTCAGGATGTGGCTGAACAGTTAGCATTAGCATTAGCCTTACCTGGTGGCGCAGCTGCTTGATGGAGTACTGCAGCGTCAGGATGTGGCTGAACAGTTAGCATTAGCATTAGCATTAGCCTTACCTGGTGGCGCAGCTGCTTGATGGAGCACTGCAGCGTCAGGATGTGGCTGAACAGTTAGCATTAGCATTAGCATTAGCCTTACCTGGTGGCGCAGCTGCTTGATGGAGCACTGCAGCGTCAGGATGTGGCTGAACAGTTAGCATTAGCATTAGCATTAGCCTTACCTGGTGGCGCAGCTGCTTGATGGAGCACTGCAGCGTCAGGATGTGGCTGAACAGTTAGCATTAGCATTAGCATTAGCCTTACCTGGTGGCGCAGCTGCTTGATGGAGCACTGCAGCGTCAGGATGTGGCTGAACAGTTAGCATTAGCATTAGCATTAGCCTTACCTGGTGGCGCAGCTGCTTGATGGAGCACTGCAGCGTCAGGATGTGGCTGAACAGTTAGCATTAGCATTAGCATTAACGTTACCTGGTGGCGCAGCTGCTTGATGGAGCACTGCAGCGTCAGGATGTGGCTGAACAGTTAGCATTAGCATTAGCCTTACCTGGTGGCGCAGCTGCTTGATGGAGCACTGCAGCGTCAGGATGTGGCTGAACAGTTAGCATTAGCATTAGCCTTACCTGGTGGCGCAGCTGCTTGATGGAGCACTGCAGCGTCAGGATGTGGCTGAACAGGGGGCTCTGGAGCGTCTCCTTCAGGTTCCTCATGTTGTCGCTGTGGGTCCATTCTTCTCTCTGGACCAGTTTGGACTGAAGTCTCTCGAGCGCCGCCAGGACCTGCTGCCGCTCCAGCGACGACACTGAGCGTCACAGACACGGCGTAAATATAAGAACAGACACCACTGACACCACAGACGCCACAGACACCACAGACACCACAGACACCACTGACCACCACAGACACCACAGACACCACAGAGAGCCCCACAGACACCACAGATACCACTGAGCCCCACAGACACCACTGACCACCACAGACACCACAGACACCACTGACCACCACAGACGCCACTGAGCCCCACAGACACCACAGAGAGCCACAGACACCACAGATGCCACAGAGAGCCACAGACCACCACAGACACCACAGACACCACAGACGCCACAGACACCACTGACCACCACAGACACCACAGAGAGCTACAGACACCACAGACACCACAGAGAGCCACAGACACCACTGACACCACAGAGAGCCACAGACACCACAGACCACCACAGACACCACTGAGAGCCACAGACACCACTGACCACCACAGACACCACAGACACCACTGAGAGCCACAGACACCACAGAGAGCCACAGACACCACAGACACCACTGAGAGCCACAGACACCACAGACACCACTGACCACCACAGACACCACAGACGCCACTGAGCCCCACAGACACCACAGACGCCACAGACACCACAGAGCCCCACTGACACCACTGACACCACAGACGCCACAGACACCACAGACACCACTGAGCCCCACTGACACCACAAACACCACTAAGAGCCACAGACACCACAGAGAGCCACAGACACCACAGAGAGCCACAGACACCACAGACACCACAGACGCCACAGACACCACAGACACCACTGAGCCCCACTGACACCACAGACACCACAGACACCACTGAGAGCCACAGACACCACAGAGAGCCACAGACACCACAGAGGGCCACAGACACCACTGAGACCCACAGACACCACAGACACCACAGAGAGCCACAGACACCACAGACACCACTGAGAGCCACAGACACCACAGAGAGCCACAGACACCACAGGGAGCCACAGACACCACAGACACCACAGAGAGCCCCACAGACACCACAGACACCACAGAGAGCCCCACAGACACCACAGACACCACAGAGCCCCACAGACACCACAGACACCACTGAGCCCCACAGACACCACAGACACCACTGAGCCCCACTGACACCACAGACACCACTGAGCCCCACAGACACCACTGAGCCCCACAGACACCACAGACACCACTGAGCCCCACAGACACCAAAGAGAGCCACAGACACCACTGACACCACAGAGAGCCACAGACACCACAGACCACCACAGACACCACTGAGAGCCACAGACACCACTGACCACCACAGACACCACTGAGAGCCACAGACACCACAGAGAGCCACAGACACCACAGACACCACAGACCACCACTGACCACCACTGACCACCACTGACACCACAGACAGCCACAGACACCACTGACACCACAGACACCACTGACCACCACAGACACCACAGACACCACTGAGCCCCACAGACACCACAGACACCACTGACCACCACAGACACCACAGACACCACAGAGAGCCCCACAGACACCACAGACACCACTGAGAGCCCCACAGACACCACAGACACCACAGAGAGCCCCACAGACACCACAGACACCACTGAGCCCCACAGACACCACTGAGCCCCACAGACACCACAGACACCACTGAGCCCCACAGACACCACAGACACCACTGAGCCCCACAGACACCACTGACCACCACAGACACCACAGACACCACAGAGAGCCCCACAGACACCACTGAGCCCCACAGACACCACAGACACCACTGAGCCCCACAGACACCACAGACACCACTGAGCCCCACAGACACCACAGACACCACTGAGCCCCACAGACACCACTGAGCCCCACAGACACCACTGAGCCCCACAGACACCACTGAGCCCCACAGACACCACAGACACCACTGAGCCCCACAGACACCACTGAGCCCCACTGACACCACAGACACCACTGAGCCCCACAGACACCACTGAGCCCCACAGACACCACTGAGCCCCACAGACACCACTGAGCCCCACAGACACCACTGAGCCCCACAGACACCACTGAGCCCCACAGACACCACAGACACCACTGAGCCCCACAGACACCACTGAGCCCCACAGACACCACTGAGCCCCACAGACACCACTGAGCCCCACAGACACCACAGACACCACTGAGCCCCACAGACACCACAGACAACACTGAGCCCCACTGACACCACAGACACCACTGAGCCCCACTGACACCACAGACACCACTGAGCCCCACAGACACCACAGACACCACTGAGCCCCACAGACACCACTGAGCCCCACAGACACCACAGACACCACTGAGCCCCACTGACACCACAGACACCACTGAGCCCCACAGACACCACTGAGCCCCACAGACACCACTGAGCCCCACAGACACCACTGAGCCCCACTGACACCACAGACACCACTGAGCCCCACAGACACCACTGAGCCCCACAGACACCACTGAGCCCCACAGACACCACTGAGCCCCACAGACACCACTGAGCCCCACAGACACCACAGACACCACTGAGCCCCACAGACACCACTGAGCCCCACAGACACCACTGAGCCCCACAGACACCACAGACACCACTGAGCCCCACAGACACCACTGAGCCCCACAGACACCACAGACACCACTGAGCCCCACAGACACCACAGACACCACTGAGCCCCACTGACACCACAGACACCACTGAGCCCCACTGACACCACAGACACCACTGAGCCCCACAGACACCACTGAGCCCCACAGACACCACAGACACCACTGAGCCCCACAGACACCACTGAGCCCCACAGACACCACAGACACCACTGAGCCCCACTGACACCACAGACACCACTGAGCCCCACAGACACCACTGAGCCCCACAGACACCACTGAGCCCCACTGACACCACAGACACCACTGAGCCCCACAGACACCACTGAGCCCCACAGACACCACAGACACCACTGAGCCCCACAGACACCACTGAGCCCCACAGACACCACTGAGCCCCACAGACACCACTGAGCCCCACAGACACCACAGACACCACTGAGCCCCACAGACACCACAGACAACACTGAGCCCCACTGACACCACAGACACCACTGAGCCCCACTGACACCACAGACACCACTGAGCCCCACAGACACCACAGACACCACTGAGCCCCACAGACACCACTGAGCCCCACAGACACCACAGACACCACTGAGCCCCACTGACACCACAGACACCACTGAGCCCCCACAGACACCACTGAGCCCCACAGACACCACTGAGCCCCACTGACACCACAGACACCACTGAGCCCCACAGACACCACTGAGCCCCACAGACACCACTGAGCCCCACAGACACCACTGAGCCCCACAGACACCACTGAGCCCCACAGACACCACAGACACCACTGAGCCCCACAGACACCACTGAGCCCCACAGACACCACTGAGCCCCACAGACACCACTGAGCCCCACAGACACCACAGACACCACTGAGCCCCACAGACACCACAGACACCACTGAGCCCCACTGACACCACAGACACCACTGAGCCCCACTGACACCACAGACACCACTGAGCCCCACAGACACCACTGAGCCCCACAGACACCACAGACACCACAGACACCACTGAGCCCCACAGACACCACTGAGCCCCACAGACACCACAGACACCACTGAGCCCCACTGACACCACAGACACCACTGAGCCCCACAGACACCACTGAGCCCCACAGACACCACTGAGCCCCACTGACACCACAGACACCACTGAGCCCCACAGACACCACTGAGCCCCACAGACACCACTGATACCACAGACACCACTGAGCCCCACAGACACCACTGAGCCCCACAGACACCACAAACACCACTGAGCCCCACAGACACCACTGAGCCCCACAGACACCACTGATACCACAGACACCACTGAGCCCCACAGACACCACTGAGCCCCACAGACACCACTGATACCACAGACACCACTGAGCCCCACAGACACCACTGAGCCCCACAGACACCACAGACACCACAGACACCACTGACACCACAGACACCACTGAGCCCCACAGACACCACTGAGCCCCACAGACACCACTGAGCCCCACAGACACCACTGAGCCCCACAGACACCACTGAGCCCCACTGACACCACAGACACCACTGAGCCCCACAGACACCACTGAGCCCCACAGACACCACAGACACCACTGAGCCCCACAGACACCACTGAGCCCCACAGACACCACTGAGCCCCACAGACACCACTGAGCCCCACAGACACCACAGACACCACTGAGCCCCACAGACACCACAGACAACACTGAGCCCCACTGACACCACAGACACCACTGAGCCCCACTGACACCACAGACACCACTGAGCCCCACAGACACCACAGACACCACTGAGCCCCACAGACACCACTGAGCCCCACAGACACCACAGACACCACTGAGCCCCACTGACACCACAGACACCACTGAGCCCCACAGACACCACTGAGCCCCACAGACACCACTGAGCCCCACTGACACCACAGACACCACTGAGCCCCACAGACACCACTGAGCCCCACAGACACCACTGAGCCCCACAGACACCACTGAGCCCCACAGACACCACTGAGCCCCACAGACACCACAGACACCACTGAGCCCCACAGACACCACTGAGCCCCACAGACACCACTGAGCCCCACAGACACCACTGAGCCCCACAGACACCACAGACACCACTGAGCCCCACAGACACCACAGACACCACTGAGCCCCACTGACACCACAGACACCACTGAGCCCCACTGACACCACAGACACCACTGAGCCCCACAGACACCACTGAGCCCCACAGACACCACAGACACCACAGACACCACTGAGCCCCACAGACACCACTGAGCCCCACAGACACCACAGACACCACTGAGCCCCACTGACACCACAGACACCACTGAGCCCCACAGACACCACTGAGCCCCACAGACACCACTGAGCCCCACTGACACCACAGACACCACTGAGCCCCACAGACACCACTGAGCCCCACAGACACCACTGATACCACAGACACCACTGAGCCCCACAGACACCACTGAGCCCCACAGACACCACAAACACCACTGAGCCCCACAGACACCACTGAGCCCCACAGACACCACTGATACCACAGACACCACTGAGCCCCACAGACACCACTGAGCCCCACAGACACCACTGAGCCCCACAGACACCACTGATACCACAGACACCACTGAGCCCCACAGACACCACTGAGCCCCACAGACACCACAGACACCACTGAGCCCCACAGACACCACTGAGCCCCACAGACACCACAGACACCACTGAGCCCCACTGACACCACAGACACCACTGAGCCCCACAGACACCACTGAGCCCCACAGACACCACTGAGCCCCACTGACACCACAGACACCACTGAGCCCCACAGACACCACTGAGCCCCACAGACACCACTGATACCACAGACACCACTGAGCCCCACAGACACCACTGAGCCCCACAGACACCACAAACACCACTGAGCCCCACAGACACCACTGAGCCCCACAGACACCACTGATACCACAGACACCACTGAGCCCCACAGACACCACTGAGCCCCACAGACACCACTGATACCACAGACACCACTGAGCCCCACAGACACCACTGAGCCCCACAGACACCACAGACACCACAGACACCACTGACACCACAGACACCACTGAGCCCCACAGACACCACTGAGCCCCACAGACACCACAGACACACGCACAGACAAGAACACTCACACATTTAAAGGGGGGTCTCACCTGTCGGGACGTTTTCAAACATGACGCTCTGCTGCTCTCGGCCTCAAAACCTAAAGAACAGATTCAATTGTTACGATTAAAAGTCACTCAATCATAAAACAACAGGAAAAAGAAGGAGGCGCCCTCTGTAGGTTCAGGGGGCCCCCCACAGAGAGCGCAGGGGCCCCTGCTCTCTGTCACAGAGAGCACAGACACAGAGGAGGCTTCACTCTGATCTTCAGATTCTGGACAAAGTTCAGCTGGAACCAGGTCCAGGTCCAGGTCCAGGTCCAGGTCCAGGTCCAGGTCCAGGTCCAGTCTGTTTGAGGTTCTGTGCAGTTCGTCATAAACAGTTTCTTTTTTCATTCATTTTCTCCCACTTGTTCCCGTTCCTGGGGTCGTGGGTGACTGGAGCCTGTCCCAGTGACTTTGGGCCTGAGGCGGGGCCTGGACAGGGGCCCCTCACAGCAAACACAGACACAGACAAACATTCACTCTCACATTCACACACTGTGGGCGATTTAGAGTGACCCATTAACCTGAACACATCATGTGTTTGGACGGTGGGAGGAGCCAGAGAACCCACGGTAAACACAGGGAGAACATGCAGACTCCACCACAGAGAGCGTGTGATGTTGGGGTGGTCCGGGATTCGAACCCATGATCTCCGTATTGCTCTGCCACCGTGAACCCCCAAACAGTTTCTATTTTTGTAAAATCATGTTTTATATCGTGAATGTGTCCAAAACAATTAACTAAACATACACGTCCTGTCGCTTCAGTCCCTGTTTACACTGAACACTACAGATGTGTACTCTACTCTACTCTACTGTACTCTACTCTACTCTACTCTACTCTACTCTACTCTACTCTACTCTACTCTACTCTACTCTACTCTACTCTACTCTACTCTACTCTACTCTACTGTACTGTACTCTACTCTACTGTACTCTACTCTACTGTACTCTACTCTACTCTACTCTACTGTACTGTACTGTATTCTACTGTACTCTACTCTACTCTACTGTACTCTACTCTACTCTACTCTACTGTACTGTACTGAATTCTACTGTACTGTACTGTATTCTACTCTACTCTACTGTACTGTATTCTACTGTACTCTACTCTACTCTACTCTACTGTACTGTACTGTACTGTACTGTACTGAATTCTACTGTACTCTACTGTACTGTACTCTACTCTACTCTACTCTACTCTACTCTACTCTACCGTACTGTACTCTACTCTACTCTACTGTACTGTATTCTACTGTACTGTACTGTATTCTACTCTACTCTACTCTACTCTACTCTACTGTCCTGTACTCTACTGTACTCTACTCTACTGTACTCTACTCTACTCTACTGTCCTGTACTCTACTCTACTCTACTCTACTCTACTGTACTCTACTCTACTCTACTGTCCTGTACTCTACTCTACTCTACTGTCCTGTACTCTACTGTACTCTACTGTATTCTACTCTACTGTCCTGTACTCTACTCTACTGTATTCTACTCTACTGTACTGTATTCTAATCTACTCTACTGTACTCTGCTCTACTGTTCTCTACTCTACTCTACTCTACTGTACTGTCCTGTACTCTACTCTACTGTACTCTACTGTATTCTACTCTACTGTCCTGTACTCTACTCTACTGTCCTGTACTCTACTGTCCTGTACTCTACTCTACTGTACTCTACTCTACTGTATTCTACTCAACTCTGTTAAGGAAATAAGTGAGCTATTTCCATCTCCTGATCTCAAAACAAGATCCATTGATCTCACACAACCTGTTTTTAATTTACGTGAAATAACAGGGCTGGAAGTGTCCAAAATTATTGGTTCATTAAAAAATTCAAAAGCCAAAGACATTCATGGACTGGATACTCATCTCCTAAAATTATGCAAAGAGTCTCTTATTGCACCAATAACACACATGGTTAATTTATCACTTAAACAGAGGGTTGTCCCATCATCCTGGAAACTGGCCATAGTCACCCCAATTTTTAAATCTGGTGACAGATCAAATATATCGAATTATCGACCAATCTGTATACTTCCAGTTGTTTCCAAGGTTGTTGAGAGATGGGTAGCAAATATTATAAATGATCATTTAAATAAAAGTCCCTTTAACTTAAATGCCATGCAGTTTGGTTTTAGAGCAAACCATTCCACTGAATCCGCAAACAGCTTCTTTATAGAAATTGTCAAGAGTAAATTGGATATATATCCCTGTGTTGGTGCAGTGTTTCTCGATCTTAAAAAGGCTTTCGACACTGTCAACCATGAAATTCTTCTAACAAAATTAATAAACTTCAACTTCTCGCCAGAGGCAATTCAGTGGATTAAATCATATTTAACTTCAAGAAAACAATGTGTACAAATTGACAGTGTAAAATCATCGGTTTTGGATGTTTCTGTCGGTGTTCATGAGATCAATACTTGGTCCTCTGTTATTTTCACTGCACATAAATGATCTTCCCAAAACATGTAATAATGTTAATTTTCAAATGTATGCAGATGACGCTGTAATTTATACACATGCAAGGAGTGTTAAAGAGGCAGCTTCCATTCTGACCTCAGCCATGGAGCAAGTAAATGACTGGCTTTTTAAATCGTGTTTGCTTCTAAATTCCAAAAAAACGGTCTGTATGATGTTCTCAAAACAATCAAAAGAGATTAAAAGTTCCAGAGTATACTTGAGAGGAGAAGAATTACAACTTGTCACAGAATTCAAGTATCTTGGTGTGACACTTGATTCCACTTTGTCTTTCAAAAATCATATTAAAAAACTTGCCAATACTGTCAAATTTAACCTAAAAAATTTTAAACAAATACGGCCTTTTTTAACACTAGGTGCTGCTAGAATGTTTCTCCATTCAATGATCTTATCCCATATCGAATATTGCATAACAAGTTGGTCTCTAACCACTGTCACCAATTTGAAAATAATTGAATCCTTGTATAAAAAATCTCTTAAAATTTTTGACCAAAAACCTAATTCATTTCATGTATGTAATATTTTAAACAAGTATAATCTTTTAAATTTTGAAAATTTTATAAATTTTAAGTATGTATGTTTAATCTACAAAGTGCTACATGGACTAGCCCCACCTCCCTTGTCTGTCTTTTTCAAACCTAAGACTTCAGGAGGTCTGAGAACCAGAGCCTCCTCCAGAGGAGACTGTGAAGTCCCCTACAGAAGAACAACCTTCGGACAGAACACTCTCTCAGTGAGGGCCACTAACCTCTGGAACAGTCTTCCTCTGCAAACACGGGAGAGTCCTACACTGAACAGCTTTAAAACTCAACAAAAACGATGGTTGAAAGCAAACCAGTCATGTGACCATTACACTCATTAGACCCATTAGACTCTTAACTTTTCCTTGTATTTGTGTTGCATGTTGTAATTTTTTATGTATTTGCCTGCCCAGGGACTACGGATGAAAATTAGCTTTGTAGCTATAATCCGGCATATTTACATCTGTTTTATACTGATGTTCATTAATGTGCATTGTCCCTATCAAATAAATAAATAAATAAATAAAAAATAAACTCTACTGTACTGTATTCTAATCTACTCTACTGTACTCTACTCTACTGTTCTCTACTCTACTCTACTGTACTGTCCTGTACTCTACTCTACTGTACTCCACTGTATTCTACTCTACTGTCCTGTACTCTACTCTACTGTCCTGTACTCTACTCTACTGTCCTGTACTCTACTCTACTGTATTCTAATCTACTCTACTTTTCTCTACTCTACTCTACTCTACTCTACTCTACTCTACTCTACTCTACTCTACTCTACTCTACTCTACTCTACTGCAGGGGTTCCCAAACTTTTCTGGCTGGGACCCCCATATTAGCCGTGCAACCAACTCAGGACCCCAAAGCGAAATGAAAATGAATGTAGTGATAGTTTTAAGTGTCCCAGTGTTAAATCAGGTTCAATGCTGGTTATTTGAATAGTTTATAGTCTTATTGGGCCTTATTTCACAAAAAGATACTGCTTTTAATATAAAACATAATTAAAATGAGATCTTGAAATCATCTCACGACGCCCAATTCATCCATCGCGACCCCCCGAGGGGTCCCGACCCCCACTTTGAGAACCACTGCTCTACTGTACTGTAGTGTTCAGTGGAGTACAGCACATTATTTTATAGTGTAATAAAATAGCACGACATAGAGTTAAAAGAGCTCTTTGTTTCAGTTTGTTCTGCATTTATTTACAAGAAAAGAGAACCTTTATCAGAGTCACTGCCATTCAATAAAAGAACTGTATTGTGTGTTTCTCTCACTAAATCGAATACTTTCAAAATCACAGGAATTAAGTCCCAAATGTGTGTCCATTTTACACCGCTGTGGATCTGGACTGACACTAACAGTTTAACTCTACCACAGAGTTAGATTTGGAAAAGGCACAAACCCTAAAAGCCCCAAACACTGCACTGATCCCAAAAGAGACAAAAGAGACAGAGACAAACGTTTGAATCGGGTTTCACGTCGTAAACGCTGCGTAAAAGTGTCAAACCCACGTCTTATCTCGGCTTTATTTACAAAGACTCAAAGTGGGACGCGGTTATCAGCTCAAACTCCAGCGGAATTTAACCCGCAACCCACTTTTCCCACTTTTCCCACGACCTCCCGCGCGCGCTTCACCTGTGCGTCACCTGTGCGTCAACCAGGAAGCGAAACTGCACGCAATCAGGGCGGAACAGGGGGAATCCTCTAAACGGCATTTTTAATCACTTTCTGACCAAATAAAGCGCGATTCTGTCGTTTATTTCAGCGAAAAGAACGAAACTGTGTCACTGTGTGTGAGAGTCCGCTCCGCAACAGGTGCACGCTCCCAAAACCGACAAATAACGTCCATTAACCGCTTCAAATCGCAATGACAAGAGTGAAAAACGCTCTGACAAACATGACAGACGTGTGTGCATCAGATTTAAATGTTTTTGTGAAGTTATTTTGCGCTAAAACAACCTAAATTGTACTTTTGTGCAGCCGGAGCCCCGCTGCAGCTAACGCACCGATTCAGATGCTAACGGTTTACGGCAGAAACCGCGGCGTAAAAAGTGTTTAAAGTGTGTTTTTTGTCGGGGATTCAGCGGTGAAAGCTGCGGGACGAGGACCGCGGGTGTGGACGGCGTGACGAGCGGCTCAAACGGACAGAAAAGTGAAGAAAAGTGCGGCGAAACTCACATGAAGCGCAGGGAAAGTGTTCGCTCCGAGGCGCCGCGGTGAGGCTTTCACGGACCGCGGGAAATCAGAGACAACAGAGGGTTTGTTCACTTTTACGATCATAAAGTGTTGTGTTTACTGCAGTCACCTTTATCACCCGCACTGCTGTGGAAATACTGTATGTGCGGAGCCAAAGGAAGTGATTTTAAACATTCCGCTCTCATTGAATTTTATTGTCGGCTCATATTTGTTACGAACGTTTGTGCGGAGGACCCTGAGCCACTTTAAATGAAATAAAGGTAAAAATAAAGGACTCTGTAAGAGGATTTAATAAATTAATTAACAAATGCTTTTATTAAAAATATTTTTAAAGTATGATTTTTTTTTTTTGTTCTTTAATAAAAGCAACGTTTAACATATTCTTTAAACCTTTTTTTTCTACATTTAAACTTATGGACAGTCACTTCAACAGTTTGATTAAAACCATATTTTATACAAATTTAAATAAATAATTTAATAATTTCCTTTAGTAAGTTACTGCAATTGCACGGTTTGATCTGCATTCTGACTTTATGATTCATTATAATTAAGAATGATTCTATTGTGATTTTCTATTGTAGTTATTTATTTGTGTTAAGGTTATAAGATCTTTCTGTCTCAAAGGCTTCATTACACGTCCTGTTGTTGTGTGAAATGAGGAGAGAGAGACATTCAGCGAATGTTTGAAGGCGGGAATCGAACCCAACACACTCTGTATGAACTACACTTAACCACTGCACCACCGCCACATTTGATTACATTTGTTCCTGTAATGAAATGTGCTACAAATAAATCCTCCTTAATACTTTTATTAAAACCTTTATCAAACTGTACGGCTTTGTCCTTTCAGCTTCTCCATGTCATTCTCGTGTAGAACAAATGAAACTAAAAAATAAACAAAAAGTAAACAAGCTCCTTATAAGTAAACTTTCAAGGAGCTCTCTGATTGGTTTACAAGTAGTTTGTCTTTTAAAAACACGTTTGTTCATTCATTATTAAATCATCTTTAAAAGGCCTTAATTATAGCTTCATTATATTTAACGTGGCTCTCAGGGTCCTCCATAAAAATAAAAATAAAATACAACTAAATAATAACTGAAGCTGCTGCGCTACGTATTGTCAACGTAAAGCTTTAACATTTGACACATCACGTGACATTTAATATTTTAACACGAACTACTTTAAGACAGTTACGTTATGTTTTATCGACGTGTTTTAAGGTTTAATTCACCTGCTGTCGTGAGGATTCCGAGTGTTTTTCCGTTGTGTCCAACTGTCCCTGAAGCCCGCGCCGGTCACGTGACTCCTCCTCAGATCCAAAATGGCGCCCTGCTGGAGCCGCTGGTTCCGCTCGTCTTTGTGGAGTTTGTTCTTTTACGGCGTTTATTCTCATCTGCGGCTCGTTTTGGCGGAAGAAGCGGAGAACTGCGAGTCTCTGCGGCTCGGACAATATCCTTTTACACTTTTAAACTCCGACTTTATCACGAAAAAGAGCCCGGATCCGGAGCTAACTGCGGCTAACGTCCAGCTTCTGGTGCCACAAACACAAACCTCCCAGATTTACGGCAGATTCAGTCACGGATTCATGTATAACGTGTGCAAATGTGTGGAAAATAGTCTGTTTTAGGTGAAAAGTGTCGGTTGTTTAATTTAAAAAGCTTCTGACAGGTTGAGCTATTCATTTCACTAAAATGTAGTTTAGTTAAATATATTTCACATTTTGCCAAGACACTTTACACATTTTATCCTGATTTAGCAATGTTTTTTAGGTTTTTTATTTCACTTCCTGGTTGTAAATGATGACATCACACTGGGAAATTACCATAGCAACTGCACTGTACACTGGGCTAACTCCCCGAATGTCGCAGATTTTTTAAATTTTACAAATAAAAATAGATGTGAACACCTTTTTTGTTGAATTAATGTATAAAGGGTCAAAAAAGTCGTTTATTTTGTGTAAATTATGCCTGACCTTTGTCGCCACAGTGTGATGTCATCAGTTTGTTTACTTCCTGTAACTTTCTACAGATTTTTCAGTTTTTCTCCACAAACGGCCACTCGATTGGTGTGAAACTATCATTTTTATTTAGGACAAATATGAAAACACCAAACACTTCAGACTCTTTAACCCTGGTGTTTGGTTCATGCAGCTGTTCACTTTAATCTCATTGATTTATCACAAAACAAGCCATGTCTTCAGGTGAAAGAGATAAAAGTCACGTTTCCCATAATCCCCTCGTCTGTGTCTGTTTTTGTCTGTTTTGTTTCTTTTTCCTGTGTTTGATCATTAACCCTTTGTGGTTCTGGTGGATTAACCCTTTGTGAAGTGTTTTCTTTAACGTTTGTGACGTTTTTGTGCAAAGAACCAAAGATCGACGAAACGACTCAAGAACCAGAAAACTGTCGAGACACGACGGCCTGGGGTCAGACTCCTCCTCCTCTGCTCCGCCTCCTCCTCCTCCTCTGCTCCGCCTCCTTCTCCTCCTCCTCCTCCTCCTCCTCCTCTCATGTTCTCCTCTTCTCCTCCACAGTGGAGTGTCTCCCTCCTCCCTCTCCTCCTCTCCCTCTCCTCCTCCTCTCCTCCTCCTCTCATGTTCTCCTCTTCTCCTCCACAGTGGAGTGTCTTCCTCCCCCCCTCCTCTCTCCTCCTCCTCCCCTCCTCCTCCTCGTCTCATGTTCTCCTCTTCTCCTCCACACTAGAGTGTCTCCCTCCTCTCTCTCCTCCTCCTCCTCCTCTCATGTTCTCCTCTCTCCTCCTCTCCCTCTCCTCCTCCTCTCCTCCTCCTCTCATGTTCTCCTCTTCTCCTCTTCAGTGGAGTGTCTTCCTCCTCTCCTCCTCTCCTCCCCTCCTCCTCCTCCTCCTCCTCTCCTCTCCTGTTCTCCTCTTCTCCTCCACACTAGAGTGTCTCCCTCCTCTCTCTCCTCCTCCTACTCCTCATGTTCTCCTCTCTCTCCTCCTCTCCTCTCTCCTCCTCCTCCTCTCCTCTCCTCTCCTCCTCCTCTCATGTTCTCCTCTTCTCCTCTACAGTGGAGTGTCTTCCTCCTCTCCCCCTCTCCTCCCCTCCCCCTCCTCCCCTCCTCCTCTTCCTCCTCTCTCCTCCTCTCCTCTCCTCCTCCTTCTCCTCCACAGTGGAGTGTCTTCCTCTCCTCCTCCTCTCCTCCTCCTCTCTCCCTCTCCTCCTCCTCTCATGTTCTCCTCTTCTCTTCCACAGTGGAGTGTCTTCCTTCTCTCCCTCTTTCCTCCTCTCCTCCCCTCCTCCTCCTCATCTCCCTCTCCTCATCTCCCTCTCCTCCTCCTCTCCTCCTCCTCTCATGTTCTCCTCTTCTCCTCCACAGTAGAGTGTCTTCCTCCTCTCCCTCTCCTCCTCCTCCTCCCCTCCTCCTCTCATGTTCTCCTCTCTCCCTCTCCTCCTCCTCCTCTCCTCCTCTCATGTTCTCCTCTTCTCTTCCACAGTGGAGTGTCTTCCTTCTCTCCCTCTCTCCTCCTCTCCCTCTCCTCGTTCTCCTCTCTCCCTCTCCTCCTCTGCCTCTCCACCTCCTCCCTCTCCTCCCCCTCTCATGTTCTCCTCTTCTCTTCCACAGTGGAGTGTCTTCCTCCTCTCCCTCTCCTCTCCTCCTCCTCTCCTCCTCTCTCTCTCTCCTCTCCCCTCCTCCTCCTCTCATGTTCTCCTCCCTCTCTCTCTCCCTCCTCCTCCTCCCTCCTCCTCCTCCCTCCTCTCCTCTCTCCTCTCCTCCTCCTCCTCCCTCCTCCTCCTCCTCTCATGTTCTCCTCTTCTCCTCTACAGTGGAGTGTCTTCCTCCTCTCCCCTCTCCTCCCCTCCCCCTCCTCCCCTCCTCCTCTCTCTCTCTCTCCTCCTCCTCTCCTCCTCCTTCTCCTCCACAGTGGAGTGTCTTCCTCCCCCCCTCCTCTCTCCTCCTCCTCCCCTCCTCCTCCTCGTCTCATGTTCTCCTCTTCTCCTCCACACTAGAGTGTCTCCCTCCTCCCTCTCCTCCTCTCTCCTCTCCTCCTCCTCCTCCTCCCTCCTCTCATGTTCTCCTCCTCTTCTCCTCCACAGTAGAGTGTCTTCCTCCTCCTCTCTCCTCCTCCTCTCATGTTCTCCTCTTCTCCTCCACAGTGGAGTGTCTTCCTCCCCCCCTCCTCTCTCCTCCTCCTCCTCCTCCCCTCCTCCTCCTCGTCTCATGTTCTCCTCTTCTCCTCCACACTAGAGTGTCTCCCTCCTCTCTCTCCTCCTCCTCCTCTCATGTTCTCCTCTCTCCTCCTCTCCCTCTCCTCCTCCTCCTCCTCTCCTCCTCCTCTCATGTTCTCCTCTTCTCCTCCACAGTGGAGTGTCTTCCTCCCTCTCCTCCCTCTCCTCCCCTCCTCCTCCTCCTCCCTCTCCTCCTCCTCTCCTCCTCTCCTCTCCTCTCTCCTCTCCTCCTCCTCTCTCCTCCACAGTGGAGTGTCTTCCTCCTCCTCTCCTCCTCTCCTCCTCCTCCTCTCTCCTCTCTCCTCCTCCTCTCATGTTCTCCTCTCTCTCTCCCTCCTCCTCCTCCTCTCCTCCTCTCATGTTCTCCTCTTCTCTTCCACAGTGGAGTGTCTTCCTCCTCTCTCCTCCTCCTCCTCTCCTCCTCTCCTCCTCTCCTCCTCCTCCTCCTCCCTCTCCTCCTCTCCTCTCCTCCTCCTCTCCCTCTCTCTCCTCCTCCTCCTCCTCCTCCTCCTCTCATGTTCTCCTCTTCTCCTCCACAGTGGAGTGTCTTCCTCCTCCTCTCTCCCTCTCCCTCCTCCTCCTCCCTCCCTCCTCCTCCTCATGTTCTCCTCTCTCTCCCTCTCCTCCTCCTCCTCTCCTCCTCTCATGTTCTCCTCTTCTCTTCCACAGTGGAGTGTCTTCCTTCTCTCCCTCTCTCCTCCTCTCCCTCTCCTCGTTCTCCTCTCTCCCTCTCCTCCTCTGCCTCTCCACCTCCTCCCTCTCCTCCCCCTCTCATGTTCTCCTCTTCTCTTCCACAGTGGAGTGTCTTCCTCCTCTCCCTCTCCTCTCTCCCTCTCCTCCTCTCTCCTCTCTCTCTCCTCTCTCTCCTCCTCCTCCTCATGTTCTCCTCTCTCTCCTCCCTCCTCCTCCTCCTCTCCTCTCTCTCCTCCTCTCCCTCTCCTCCTCCTCCTCTCCTCCTCCTCTCATGTTCTCCTCTTCTCCTCTACAGTGGAGTGTCTTCCTCCTCTCCCCCTCTCCTCCCCTCCCCCTCCTCCCCTCCCCTCCTCCTCTCTCCTCCTCTCCTCTCCTCCTCCTTCTCCTCCACAGTGGAGTGTCTTCCTCTCCTCCTCTCTCCTCCTCCTCCCCTCCTCCTCCTCGTCTCATGTTCTCCTCTTCTCCTCCACACTAGAGTGTCTCCCTCCTCCCTCTCCTCCTCTCCCTCTCCTCCTCCTCTCCTCCTCCTCTCATGTTCTCCTCTTCTCCTCCACAGTAGAGTGTCTTCCTCCTCTCTCCTCCTCCTCTCATGTTCTCCTCTTCTCCTCCACAGTGGAGTGTCTTCCTCCCCCCCTCCTCTCTCCTCCTCCTCCCCTCCTCCTCTCCTCCTCCTCCTCCTCTCATGTTCTCCTCTTCTCCTCCACACTAGAGTGTCTCCCTCTCCTCTCTCTCTCCTCCTCCTCCTCCCTCATGTTCTCCTCTCTCCTCCTCTCCCTCTCCTCCTCCTCCTCTCCTCCTCCTCCTCTCATGTTCTCCTCACTTCTCCTCTACAGTGGAGTGTCTTCCTCCTCCTCTCCCCTCTCTCCTCCTCCCCCTCCCTCCTCCTCCCTCCTCCTCCTCCTCTCTCTCCTCCTCCTCCTCCCTCTCCTCCTCCTTCTCCTCCTCCACAGTGGAGTGTCTTCCTCTCCTCCTCCTCTCCTCCTCCTCTCTCCCTCTCCTCCTCCTCTCATGTTCTCCTCTCTCCCTCTCCTCCTCCTCCTCTCCTCCTCTCATGTTCTCCTCTTCTCTTCCACAGTGGAGTGTCTTCCTTCTCTCCCTCTTTCCTCCTCTCCTCCCCTCCTCCTCCTCTCATCTCCTCCCTCTCCTCCTTCTCCTCCTCCTCTCTCCTCATCTCCCTCTCCTCCTCCTCTCCTCCTCCTCTCATGTTCTCCTCTTCTCCTCCACAGTAGAGTGTCTTCCTCCTCCTCCCTCCTCCTCTCTCTCCTCCTCCCTCCTCCTCCTCTCATGTTCTCCTCTCTCCCTCCTCCTCCTCCTCTCCTCCTCTCATGTTCTCCTCTTCTCTTCCACAGTGGAGTGTCTTCCTCCTCTCTCTCTCCTCCTCTCCTCCCTCCTCCTCCTCTCTCCTCTCTCCCTCTCCTCCTCTGACTCTCCACCTCCTCCCTCTCCTCCCCCTCTCATGTTCTCCTCTTCTCTTCCACAGTGGAGTGTCTTCCTCTCCTCCTCTGCCTCTCCACCTCCTCCCTCTCCTCCCCCTCTCATGTTCTCCTCTTCTCTTCCACAGTGGAGTGTCTTCCTCCTCCTCCTCTCCTCCTCTCTCTCTCTCCTCTCCCCTCCTCCTCCTCTCATGTTCTCCTCTTCTCCTCCCCTCCTCCTCCTCCCCTCCTCCTCTCCCTCTCCTCCTCCTCTCCTCCTCCCCTCCTCTCCTCCTCTCATGTTCTCCTCTTCTCCTCCACAGTGGCGTGTCTTCCTCTCCTCTCTCCTCTCCTCCTCCTCCTCTCATGTTCTCCTCTTCTCCTCCACAGTGGAGTGTCTTCCTCCTCCTCTCCTCCTCCTCCTCCTCCTCTCGTCCTCCTCCTCTCATGTTCTCCTCTTCTCCTCCACAGTGGAGTGTCTTCCTCCCTCTCCCTCTCCTCCTCCTCCTCCTCCTCTCATGTTCTCCTCTTCTCCTCCACAGTGGAGTGTCTTCCTCCTCTCCCACTCCTCCTCCTCCTCCTCCTCCTCTCATGTTCTCCTCTTCTCCTCCACAGTGGAGTGTCTTCCTCCTCCCTCCTCCTCCCCCCCCTCCTCCTCCTCCTCCCTCCTCTCATGTTCTCCTCTTCTCCTCCACAGTGGAGTGTCTTCCTCCTCTCCTCCTCCCCTCCTCCTCCCCTCCTCCTCTCATGTTCTCCTCTTCTCCTCCACAGTGGAGTGTCTTCCTCCTCCTCTCCTCCTCCTCCCCTCCTCCTCTCATGTTCTCCTCTTCTCCTCCACAGTGGAGTGTCTTCCTCCTCTCCTCCTCTCCTCCTCCCTCTCCTCCTCCTCTCATGTTCTCCTCTTCTCCTCCACAGTGGAGTGTCTTCCTCCTCCTCCCCTCCTCCTCCTCCTCCTCCTCCCTCTCCCCCCTCCTCCTCCTCCTCTCATGTTCTCCTCTTCTCCTCCACAGTGGAGTGTCTTCCTCCTCCCCTCCTCCTCCTCCTCCTCCTCCTCCTCTCATGTTCTCCTCTTCTCCTCCACAGTGGAGTGTCTTCGTCCTCCTCTCCTCCTCCTCCCCTCCTCCTCTCTCTCCTCCTCTCTCTCTCTCCTCCTCTCCTCCTCCTCTCCTCCTCCTCCCTCCTCCTCTCTCCCTCTCTCCTCCTCTCTCTCCTCCCCCCCTCCTCCTCCTCCTCCTCTCATGTTCTCCTCTTCTCCTCCACAGTGGAGTGTCTTCCTCCTCCTCCTCCTCCTCCTCCTCCTCCTCCTCCTCTCATGTTCTCCTCTTCTCCTCCACAGTGGAGTGTCTTCCTCCTCCTCTCCTCCTCCTCCCCTCCTCCTCTCATGTTCTCCTCTTCTCCTCCACAGTGGAGTGTCTCCTCTCTCCTCCTCCTCTCTCCTCCTCTCTCCTCCTCTCCTCCCCTCCTCCTCTCCTCCTCCTCTCATGTTCTCCTCTTCTCCTCCACAGTGGAGTGTCTTCCTCCTCCTCTCCTCCTCCCTCCTCCTCCTCTCTCCTCCACCCTCTCCTCCTCCTCTCTCTCCTCTCCTCCTCTCCTCCTCCCCTCCTCCTCTCCTCCTCTCCCCTCCTCCTCTCATGTTCTCCTCTCTCTTCTCCTCCACAGTGGAGTGTCTTCCTCCCTCCCTCCCTCCTCTCCTCCTCCTCTAATCTCCTCCTCCTCCTCCTCTCATGTTCTCCTCTTCTCCTCCACAGTGGAGTGTCTTCCTCCTCCTCCTCCTCTCATGTTCTCCTCCTCCTCCTCCTCTCATGTTCTCCTCTTCTCCTCCACAGTGGAGTGTCTTCCTCTTCTCCTCCTCCTCTCTCCTCCTCTCTCTCCTCCTCCTCCTCCTCCTCTCATGTTCTCCTCTTCTCCTCCTCCTCCTCTCATGTTCTCCTCTTCTCCTCCACAGTGGAGTGTCTTCCTCCTCCCTCCTCCTCCTCCTCCTCCTCCCCCCTCCTCCTCCTCTCCTCATGTTCTCCTCTCTCCTCTCTCCTCCACAGTGGAGTGTCTTCCTCCTCCTCCTCTCCTCCTCCTCCTCTCCTCCTCCTCTCATGTTCTCCTCTTCTCCTCCACAGTGGAGTGTCTTCCTCCTCCTCTCCTCCTCCTCCTCCTCCTCCTCTCCTCCTCCTCTCTCTCTCCTCTCCTCCTCTCTCCTCCTCCCTCCTCCCTCCCCCTCCCTCCTCTCATGTTCTCCTCTTCTCCTCCACAGTGGAGTGTCTTCCTCCTCCTCTCCTCCTCCTCCCCTCCTCCTCTCATGTTCTCCTCTTCTCCTCCACAGTGGAGTGTCTTCCTCCTCCTCCTCCCTCCTCCTCCTCCTCCTCCCTCTCCTCCTCCTCCTCTCTCCTCTCTCCTCCTCCTCCTCCCTCCCCCCCCTCCTCCCTCCTCCTCATGTTCTCCTCTTCTGCCCCTCAGTGGAGTGTCTTCCTCCTCCCCCCCCCCCCTCCTCCTCCTCTCATGTTCTCCTCTTCTCCTCCACAGTGGAGTGTCTTCCTCCTCCCCTCCTCCTCCTCCTCTCCTCCTCCTCTCTCCTCCTCCCCTCCCTCTCCTCCTCCTCCTCCTCCCCTCCTCCTCTCATGTTCTCCTCTTCTCCTCCACAGTGGAGTGTCTTCCTCCTCCTCTCCTCCTCCTCCCCTCCTCCTCTCATGTTCTCCTCTTCTCCTCCACAGTGGAGTGTCTTCCTGCTCCAAACATCACGTGTCGTTTGTCCAATGGGACGGAGTTCAGGTTCAGTGGAGACGAAGTTGGATTTAACAAAACCATCTCCTGCAGAAACGTGTGAGTGTCACCATAGCAACGCCGCCTTACGAGCCACGTCTGCGTCCCACTGTCACCATAGCAACGCCGCCTTACGAGCCACGTCTGCGTCCCACTGTCACCATAGCAACGCCGCCTTACGAGCCACGTCTGCGTCCCACTGTCACCATAGCAACGCCGCCTTACGAGCCACGTCTGCGTCCCACTGTCACCATAGCAACGCCGCATTACGAGCCACGTCTGCGTCCTTCTGTCACCATAGCAACGCCGCCTTTACGAGCCACGCTCGCGCCCCACTGTCACCATAGCAACGCCGCCTTACGAGCCACGTCTGCGTCCCACTGTCACCATAGCAACGCCGCCTTACGAGCCACGTCTGCGTCCCACTGTCACCACAGCAGCTCCTCTTTACGAGCCACGTCTGCGTCCCACACTCACCACAGCAGCTCCTCTTTACGAGCCACGTCTGCGTCCCACTGTCACCACAGCAGCTCCTCTTTACGAAGCCACGCTCTGCGTCCCACTGTCACCACCGCAGCGCCTCTTTACGAGCCACGCCTGCGCCCCACACTCACCACAGCAGCTCCTCTTACGAGCCACGTCTGCTTGCCACTGTCACCACAGCAGCTCCTCTTTACGAGCCACGTCTGCGTCCCACACTCACCACAGCAGCTCCTCTTTACGAGCCACGTCTGCGTCCCACTGTCACCACAGCAGCTCCTCTTTACGAGCCACGTCTGCGTCCCACTGTCACCACAGCAGCTCCTCTTTACGAGCCACGTCTGCGTCCCACTGTCACCACAGCAGCTCCTCTTTACGAGCCACGTCTGCGTCCCACACTCACCACAGCAGCTCCTCTTTACGAGCCACGTCTGCGTCCCACACTCACCACAGCAGCTCCTCTTTACGAGCCACGTCTGCGTCCCACTGTCACCACAGCAGCTCCTCTTTACGAGCCACGCCCGCGTCCCACTGTCACCACAGCAGCTCCTCTTACGAGCCACGCCCGCGTCCCACTGTCACCACAGCAGCTCCTCTTACGAGCCACGCCTGCGCCCCACTGTCACCACAGCAGCTCCTCTTACGAGCCACGCTGCGCCCCACTGTCACCACAGCAGCTCCTCTTCGAGCCACGCTCGCGTCCCACACTCACCACAGCAGCTCCTCTTTACGAGCCACGTCTGCGTCCCACTGTCACCACAGCAGCTCCTCTTACGAGCCACGCCCGCGCCCCACTGTCACCACAGCAGCTCCTCTTACGAGCCACGCCCGCGTCCCACTGTCACCACAGCAGCTCCTCTTTACGAGCCACGTCTGCGTCCCACTGTCACCACAGCAGCTCCTCTTTACGAGCCACACCTGCGCCCCACTGTCACCACAGCAGCTCCTCTTACGAGCCACGCCTGCGCCCCACTGTCACCACAGCAGCTCCTCTTCACGAGCCACGCCTGCGCCCCACTGTCACCACAGCAGCTCCTCTTTACGAGCCAGGTGTCTGCGTCCCACTGTCACCACAGCAGCTCCTCTTTACGAGCCACGTCTGCGTCCCACTGTCACCACAGCAGCTCCTCTTACGAGCCACGTCTGCGCCCCACTGTCACCACAGCAGCTCCTCTTTACGAGCCACGCCCGCGCCCCACTGTCACCACAGCAGCTCCTCTTCACGAGCCACGCCGCGCCCCACTGTCACCACAGCAGCTCCTCTTCACGAGCCACGCCTGCGTCCCACTGTCACCACAGCAGCTCCTCTTTACGAGCCACGTCTGCGTCCCACACTCACCACAGCAGCTCCTCTTTACGAGCCACGACTGCGTCCCACTGTCACCACGGCAGCTCCTCTTAACGAGCCACGTCTGCGTCCACTGTCACCACAGCAGCTCCTCTTTACGAGCCACGTCTGCGTCCCACTGTCACCACAGCAGCTCCTCTTTACGAGCCACGTCTGCGACCCACTGTCACCACAGCAGCTCCTCAGAACTAGACACGACTGCGACCCACTGTCACCACAGCAGCTCCTCTTACGAGCCACGCCTGCGTCCCACTGTCACCACAGCAGCTCCTCTTTACGAGCCACGTCTGCGTCCCACACTCACCACAGCAGCTCCTCTTACGAGCCACGTCTGCGTCCCACTGTCACCACAGCAGCTCCTCTTACGAGCCACGTCTGCGCCCCACTGTCACCACAGCAGCTCCTCTTTACGAGCCACGCCTGCGTCCCACTGTCACCACAGCAGCTCCTCTTACGAGCCACGCCCGCGCCCCACTGTCACCACAGCAGCTCCTCTTACGAGCCACGTCTGGCGTCCCCACTGTCACCACAGCAGCTCCTCTTCTACGAGCCACGCCTGCGCCCCACTGTCACCACAGCAGCTCCTCTTACGAGCCACGCCTGCGTCCCACACTGTCACCACAGCAGCTCCTCTTCTACGAGCCACGCTCCTGCGTCCCCACTGTCACCACAGCAGCTCCTCTTACGAGCCACGCCCGCGCCCCACTGTCACCACAGCAGCTCCTCTTCACGAGCCACGTCTGCGTCCCACACTCACCACAGCAGCTCCTCTTTACGAGCCACGTCTGCGTCCCACACTCACCACAGCAGCTCCTCTTTACGAGCCACGTCTGCGTCCCACTGTCACCACAGCAGCTCCTCTTTACGAGCCACGTCTGCGTCCCACTGTCACCACAGCAGCTCCTCTTTACGAGCCACGTCTGCGTCCCACACTCACCACAGCAGCTCCTCTTTACGAGCCACGTCTGCGTCCCACTGTCACCACAGCAGCTCCTCTTTACGAGCCACGTCTGCGTCCCACTGTCACCACAGCAGCTCCTCTTTACGAGCCACGTCTGCGTCCCACTGTCACCACAGCAGCTCCTCTTACGAGCCACGCCCGCGTCCCACACTCACCAAAGCCGCTCCTCTTACGAGCCACGTCTGCGTCCCACACTCACCACAGCAGCTCCTCTTTACGAGCCACGTCTGCGTCCCACTGTCACCACAGCAGCTCCTCTTTACGAGCCACGTCTGCGTCCCACTGTCACCACAGCAGCTCCTCTTTACGAGCCACGACCTGCGTCCCTCTGTCACCACAGCAGCTCCTCTTTACGAGCCACGTCTCGCCCCACACTGTCACCACAGCAGCTCCTCTTTACGAGCCACGTCTGCGTCCCACTGTCACCACAGCAGCTCCTCTTTACGAGCCACGCGTCTGCGTCCACTGTCACCACAGCAGCTCCTCTTTACGAGCCACGTCTGCGTCCCACTGTCACCACAGCAGCTCCTACATACGAGCCACGTCTGCGTCCCACTGTCACCACAGCAGCTCCTCTTTACGAGCCACGTCTGCGTCCACTGTCACCACAGCAGCTCCTCTTTCACGAGCCACGTCTCGTCCCACTGTCACCACAGCAGCTCCTCTTTACGAGCCACGACTGCGTCCCACTGTCACCACAGCAGCTCCTGTTTTCGAGCCACGTCTGCGTCCACTGTCACCACAGCAGCTCCTCTTTACGAGCCACGTCTGCGTCCCACTGTCACCACAGCAGCTCCTCTTACGAGCCACGTCTGCGTCCCACTGTCACCACAGCAGCTCCTCTTACGAGCCACGCTCGCGCCCCACTGTCACCACAGCAGCTCCTCTTACGAGCCACGCTCTGCGTCCACTGTCACCACAGCAGCTCCTCTTACGAGCCACGTCTCGTCCCACTGTCACCACAGCAGCTCCTCTTTACGAGCCACGTCTGCGACCCACTGTCACCACAGCAGCTCCTCTTTACGAGCCACGCCTGCGTCCCACTGTCACCACAGCAGCTCCTCTTACGAGCCACGCCCTGCGCCCCACTGTCACCACAGCAGCTCCTCTTTACGAGCCACGTCTCGTCCCACTGTCACCACAGCAGCTCCTCTTTACGAGCCACGTCTGCGACCCACAGACACCACAGCAGCTCCTCTTTACGAGCCACGTCTGCGACCCAAAGTCACCACAGCAGCTCCTCTTTACGAGCCACAACTGCGTCCCACACTCACCACAGCAGCTCCTCTTTACGAGCCACGTCTGCGTCCCACTGTCACCACAGCAGCTCCTCTTTACGAGCCACGTCTGCGTCCCACTGTCACCACAGCAGCTCCTCTTTACGAGCCACGTCTGCGTCCCACTGTCACCACAGCAGCTCCTCTTTACGAGCCACGTCTGCGTCCCACACTCACCACAGCAGCTCCTCTTTACGAGCCACGTCTGCGTCCCACTGTCACCACAGCAGCTCCTCTTACGAGTCACGTCTGCGTCCCACTGTCACCACAGCAGCTCCTCTTTACGAGCCACGTCTGCGTCCCACTGTCACCACAGCAGCTCCTCTTTACGAGCCACGTCTGCGTCCCACACTCACCACAGCAGCTCCTCTTTACGAGCCACGTCTGCGTCCCACTGTCACCACAGCAGCTCCTCTTTACGAGTCACGTCTGCGTCCCACACTCACCACAGCAGCTCCTCTTTACGAGCCACGCGTCTGCGTCCCACTGTCACCACAGCAGCTCCTCTTTCTGAGCCACGTCTGCGCCTCCACACTCACCACAGCAGCTCCTCTTTACGAGCCACGTCTGCGTCCCACTGTCACCACAGCAGCTCCTCTTTACGAGTCACGTCTGCGTCCCACACTCACCACAGCAGCTCCTCTTTACGAGCCACGTCTGCGTCATGACACTCACCACAGCAGCTCCTCTTTACGAGTCACGTCTGCGTCCCACTGTCACCACAGCAGCTCCTCTTTACGAGTCACGTCTGCGTCCCACACTCACTCAGTTCATTAATGATCAAATCCAAATCCCAGTCTGAATGGACACGAGAGCCAAGGCTGCACTTTATGGATCATTTCCTCCACAAACAACAAAATATCCTGTTTTTCTGTGTAAAAACTGCAAAACCAGTAGTTTAGATTTTTTACAACAAGCGACGTTTAAATGGATCAAAAACGTGGCCTCAAAGCAACAAGCGCGACTCCAGAGCGACTAAAGAGTCATAAAGAGCGACTAAAAGTGACAAAAATACATTTAAAGTGACAGTGGCATTATTGAATCGAAATGTAAAAAAATAAAGAATACACTTTTTTCTGATTTTCTGATCCAGCCCTCAACCATCCAAAAATATAGAAAATATTGTATCAGTTGTTACTGGTTTAGTCCTGGTTTAGACCTGGTTTAGTCCTGGTTTAGTCCTGGTTCAGTCCTGGTTTGGACCTGGTTTGGACCTGGTTTAGACCTGGTTTGGACCTGGTTTGGACCTGGTTTAGACCTGGTTTGGACCTGGTTTGAACCTGGTTTAGACCTGGTTTGGACCTGGTTTAGACCTGGTTTAGTCCTGGTTTGGACCTGGTTTGGACCTGGTTTGGACCTGGTTTAGACCTGGTTTGGACCTGGTTTAGACCTGGTTTAGTCCTGGTTTAGTCCTGGTTTGGACCTGGTTTAGTCCTGGTTTAGTCCTGGTTTAGTCCTGGTTCAGTCCTGGTTCGGACCTGGTTTGGACCTGGTTTAGACCTGGTTTGGACCTGGTTTAGACCTGGTTTAGACCTGGTTTAGACCTGGTTTAGACCTGGTTTGGACCTGGTTTAGACCTGGTTTAGACCTGGTTTGGACCTGGTTTGAACCTGGTTTAGACCTGGTTTGGACCTGGTTTAGACCTGGTTTAGTCCTGGTTTGGACCTGGTTTGGACCTGGTTTGGACCTGGTTTGGACCTGGTTTAGACCTGGTTTAGACCTGGTTTGGACCTGGTTTGGACCTGGTTTAGACCTGGTTTAGTCCTGGTTTGGACCTGGTTTAGTCCTGGTTTAGTCCTGGTTTAGTCCTGGTTTAGACCTGGATTAGACCTGGATTAGACCTGGTTCAGTCCTGGTTTAGACCTGGTTTGGACCTGGTTTGGACCTGGTTTAGACCTGGTTTAGTCCTGGTTTGGACCTGGATTAGACCTGGATTAGACCTGGATTAGACCTGGTTTAGTCCTGGTTTAGTCCTGGTTTAGTCCTGGTTTAGTTAAGATCATTAAAACTATGATCCACAAACACTTTTACATCACAGTTTATGTCATTAAATCAGATTATTGCAGTTTTTTTGTCCATATTTTAAGATGATTGTTGGTAAATTGTTTTTTTTTTTGTCAAAGCTGATTTTAGTTTGTGTTTTTCAGGAGCTGATGTTAGTTTGATGTTAGCTTTTGGTTTTTTTTCAGGAGCTGATGTTAGTTTGATGTTAGCTTTTGTTTTTTCAGGAGCTGATGTTAGTTTGATGTTAGCTTTTGTTTTTTCAGGAGCTGATGTTAGTTTGATGTTAGCTTTTGTTTTTTCAGGAGCTGATGTTAGTTTGATGTTAGCTTTTGTTTTTTCAGGAGCTGATGTTAGCTTTTGTTTTTTCAGGAGCTGATGTTAGTTTGATGTTAGCTTTTGTTTTTTCAGGAGCTGATGTTAGCTTTTGTTTTTTTTCAGGAGCGGTTACTCGTACAAAGTGGCCGTGGCTCTGTCTCTGTTCTTGGGCTGGTTGGGAGCCGACAGGTTCTATCTGGGATATCCTGCTCTGGGTGAGGCCTTCATGAGCAAAATGTACTTTTTTAAATTATGTTTATGTCATTTTTTTTTTTTTTTTTTTTTTTCTCCGAGTTTGGCTCCAGCGAATGAAGCTAATCGAGCTAGCAGTTATAGCAGCTAAAGTGGAGCTAGCAGTTATAGAGGCTAAAGTGGAGCTAGCAGTTATAGCGGCTAAAGTGGAGCTAGCAGTTATAGCGGCTAAAGTGGAGCTAGCAGTTATAGAGGCTAAAGTGGAGCTAGCAGTTATAGAGGCTAAAGTGGAGCTAGCAGTTATAGAGGCTAAAGTGGAGCTAGAAGTTATAGAGGCTAAAGTGGAGCTAGCAGTTATAGAGGCTAAAGTGGAGCTAGCAGTTATAGAGGCTAAAGTGGAGCTAGCAGTTATAGAGGCTAAAGTGGAGCTAGCAGTTATAGAGGCTAAAGTGGAGCTAGCAGTTATAGAGGCTAAAGTGGAGCTAGCAGTTATAGCGGCTAAAGTGGAGCTAGCAGTTATAGAGGCTAAAGTGGAGCTAGCAGTTATAGAGGCTAAAGTGGAGCTAGCAGTTATAGAGGCTAAAGTGGAGCCAGCAGTTATAGAGGCTAAAGTGGAGCTAGCAGTTATAGAGGCGGCTAAAGTGGAGCTCAGCAGTTATAGAGGCTAAAGTGGAGCTAGCGGTTATAGATAAGTGGAGCCTAGCAGTTATGGCAGCTAAAGTGGAGCTAGCAGTTATAGAGGCTAAAGTGGAGCTAGCAGTTATGGACGCTAAAGTGGAGGTAGCAGTTATAGACGCTAAAGTGGAGCTAGCAGTTATAGCTGCTAAAGTGGAGCTAGCAGTTATAGAGGCTAAAGTGGAGCTAGCAGTTATAGCAGCTAAAGTGGAGCTAGCAGTTATAGAGGCTAAAGTGGAGCTAGCAGTTATAGAGGCTAAAGTGGAGCTAGCAGTTATAGAGGCTAAAGTGGAGCTAGCAGTTATAGAGGCTAAAGTGGAGCTAGCAGTTATAGAGGCTAAAGTGGAGCTAGCAGTTATAGAGGCTAAAGTGGAGCTAGCAGTTATAGAGGCAAAGTGGGCTAGCAGTTATAGAGGCTAAGAGTAGAGTTATGGGCTAAAGTGGAGCTAGCAGTTATAGAGGCTAAAGTGGAGCTAGCAGTTATAGTGGCTAAAGTGGAGCTAGCAGTTATAGCGGCTAAAGTGGAGCTAGCAGTTATAGCGGCTAAAGTGGAGCTAGCAGTTATAGAGGCTAAAGTGGAGCTAGCAGTTATAGAGGCTAAAGTGGAGCTAGCAGTTATAGCGGCTAAAGTGGAGCTAGCAGTTATAGCGGCTAAAGTGGAGCTAGCAGTTATAGAGGCTAAAGTGGAGCTAGCAGTTATAGCGGCTAAAGTGGAGCTAGCAGTTATAGCGGCTAAAGTGGAGCCAGACTCCATATTTGTAAATCCTCGTGCTCGTATCATGGCAACCACACGGACCAATCAGGAACGAGGTTGTTAACTCAAGCAAAATCCGGTCTCTGGAAAACGAAGCCTCTGATTGGTCGGTTCTTATTAACTTGATTTGTGAAGAACAAAACTTTAATCAAACCCAGATCCTGTGGAGCGTCACATTTTAGCTCCAGATGTGAGTTTGACAGAAGCCGTCAAAGAACTATCATTAAACCTGGAGGATGAACCAAAATGGCGCCTGTTCCTCCTGTGGCCTGAGCTCATTGGTGCATGACCCCAAAGTGTTTTACTTCCTGTTACTTCCTGATACGGAGGCGGCCATCTTTGACTCAGGGTCTCTTCCTGTTCCTGTGGCGCAGCAGCTCTGGTCCAGTGTTTACAGTTTGTTCACTTTGTACAGATTTAATTGAAATGACCTCATTTAGCCTAAAATATTCACAATGATTCATTTTTAGTTCTTACATTAACAGAGTGAACTGAATAATATCTACTATCGATTAAACAAATGATCCACACGTCCCAGCAGACATTTTGGCCCTGGTTGGTGTCTTTTATTGAATTATTTTAGTTCAGTATTAAATGTCAGGTGTTGTTTAATCCCTTGTGTTTCCTTCTGTTTCAGGTTTGTTGAAGTTCTGCACCGTCGGCTTCTGTGGCATCGGGACGCTCATCGACTTCATCCTCATCGCCATGCAGGTCAGTGTGGGCCGGTCAGTGTGGGCCGGGGCAGGTCAGTGTGGGCCGGTCAGTGTGGGCCGGGGCAGGTCAGTGTGGGCCGGTCAGTGTGGGCCGGGGCAGGTCAGTGTGGGCCGGTCAGTGTGGGCCGGGGGCAGTGTGGGCCGGGGTCAGTGTGGGCGGGTCAGTGTGGGCCGGGGCAGGTCAGTGTGGGCCGGTCAGTGTGGGCCGGGGCAGGTCAGTGTGGGCCGGTCAGTGTGGGCCGAGAGGGTCAGTGTGGGCCGGGGTCAGTGTGGGCGGGTCAGTGTGGGCCGGGGTCAGTGTGGGCCGGGGACAGTGTGGGCCGGAGGGGTCAGTGTGGGCCGAGAGGGTCAGTGTGGGCCAGGGGTCAGTGTGGGCCGGTCAGTGTGGGCCGGGGCAGGTCAGTGCTGGCCGGTCAGTGTGGGCCGGGGCAGGTCAGTGTGGGCCGGTCAGTGTGGGCTGGGGGCAGTGTGGGCCGAGAGGGTCAGTGTGGGCGGGTCAGTGTGGGCCGGGGTCAGTGTGGGCCAGGGTTAGTGTGGGCCAGGGTTAGTGTGGGCCGGGGGGGTCAGTGTGGGCCAGGGGGGGTCAGTGTGGGCCGGGGGGGTCAGTGTGGACCAGGGTTAGTGTGGGCCGGGGGGGTCAGTGTGGGCCGGGCGGGTCGGTGTGGGCCAGGGTTAGTGTGGGCCGGGGGGGTCAGTGTGGGCCAGGGTTAGTGTGGGCCGGGGGGGTCAGTGTGGGCCGGGGGGTCAGTGTGGGCCGGGGGGGTCAGTGTGGGCCAGGGTTAGTGTGGGCCGGGGGGGTCAGTGTGGGCCAGGGTTAGTGTGGGCCGGGGGGGTTAGTGTGGGCCAGGGTTAGTGTGGGCCGGGGGGGTCAGTGTGGGCCGGGGGGGTCAGTGTGGGCCGGGCGGGTCGGTGTGGGCCAGGGGTCAGTGTGGGCCGGGCGGGTCGGTGTGGGCCTTTTGTCTAAACCTCTGATGTCATTCGTCCATTGAATTTGGAGCAGGTAGCACTGAGAGCAGGGGGTCTAGGTTTTTTCAGATTTTAGATCAGCAAATCCCAATTTTACAGAAATAAAATTCATGAAGACGTGAAAAGCAGGCGTCAGACTCTCCACACGAAAGTTACAGAATGTACCTTTAATCATAGTTTATGAGTGCAGTCCCTCTGAGATTCTAACGGAGGCGCTGTTTATCATGAGAACAATTATGTCCACAGTGGCCCAAAGGTCCTCGGGTCCTCAGGTCTTCGGGTCTGTCTGGTTGTTTCAGATCATGGGTCCTCGGGTCCCCGGGTCCTGGGGTCCAGGGGTCCTGGGGTCCAGGGGTCCTGGGGTCCAGGGGTCCTGGGGTCCAGGGGTCCTGGGGTCAGACTCTGGCTGTACCTGGTGTCTGGTTGTTTCAGATCGTGGGTCCGGCGGACGGCTCGCTCTACATCGTGGATTATTACGGAGCTCGTTTGACGCGTTTGTCCATCACCAACGAGACGTTCAGGAAGCCTCACCTGTCGCTTTAGACCTCACCCGGACTCACCCCTGAAGTAAGTGTGAGGAGGAGGAGCAGAGGGGGAGGGGGAGGAGGAGGAGCAGAGGAGGAGGAGGAGGAGGAGGAGGAGGAGCAGAGGAGGAGGAGGAGGAGCAGAGGAGGAGGAGGAGCAGAGAGGAGGAGGGGGAGGGGGAGGAGCAGAGGAGGAGGAGCAGCAGAGGAGGAGGAGGAGGAGCAGAGGAGGAGGAGGAGCAGAGGAGGAGGAGGAGGAGCAGAGGAGGAGGAGGAGCAGAGGAGGAGGAGGAGGAGGAGGAGGAGCAGAGGAGGAGGAGGAGGAGCAGAGAGGAGGAGGGGGAGGGGGAGGAGCAGAGGAGGAGGAGCAGAGGAGGAGGAGCAGAGGGGGAGGAGGAGCAGAGGAGGAGGAGGAGGAGCAGAGGGGGAGGAGGAGCAGAGAGGAGGAGGGGGAGGAGCAGAGAGGAGGAGGGGGAGGAGGAGGAGCAGAGGAGGAGGAGCAGAGGAGGAGGAGGAGGAGCAGAGAGGAGGAGGAGAGAGGAATGAGGCCAGATATACTCATGACATTTATCTCTCGTCTGTGTTAAGTTAATACAAGAGTGAGATCTGACCTCAGGAAGTTAAAAAGAAACGATCTGTTCACTCAAGAGGAAAGAGCTGTCGTTACTTTACAGTTTAATCATCACTAAACCAGGACTAAACCAGGACCGAACCAGGACTAAACCAGGACTAAACCAGGACCGAACCAGGACTAAACCAGGACTAAACCAGGACTGAACCAGGACCGAACCAGGACTAAACCAGGACTAAACCAGGACCGAACCAGGACTAAACCAGGACTAAACCAGGACTGAACCAGGACTAAACCAGGACTGAACCAGGACTGAACCAGGACTGAACCAGGACTGAACCAGGACTGAACCAGGACTGAACCAGGACTGAACCAGGACTGAACCAGGACTAAACCATGTTCCATTGGAGCAGCACTCTTACATTTCTCTTCCATCATAAAGAGACGGTAAAATAGTCCCAGATTCTTTTAAAGTTCAGGTCTGGCTCTGATGTTTGACTCTGGTCTCTGGAGTCAAACCTGCTCCGTCTTTAACCTTTAGAGCTCGGCCCCTGAATTATTCTTAACCAATTAACACACAATTATAGATATTCTGTGTCATTCGTTTGAATCACCACGATTCAATGTTGTGTGTTTGATCGTGCATTTATTTGTGTTTTTGCAGGTTTCTTCCTCTGGACTCCGGCCTGGCTCCTCCTCTTCATCGTCGTCGTCCTCCTCCTCCTCCTCTCTCCTCCTCCTCCTCGTCCTCCTCCTCCTCGTCCTCCTCCTCCTCTCCCCTCCTCCTCCTCGTCCTCCTTCTCCTCCTCCTTCTCGTCCTCCTCCTCGTCCTCGTCCTCCTCCTCCTCTCTCCTCCTCCTCCTCCTCCCTCTCCTCCTCCTCCTCCTCCTCTCTCCTCCTCCTCCTCCTCGTCGTCCTCCTCCTCCTCTCTCCCTCCTCCTCCTCTCCTCCTCCCTCCTCCTCTCCCTCCTCCTCCTCTCCTCTCTCCCTCTCCTCCTCCTCCTCTCTTCCCCTCCTTTCTCTCCTCCTCCCCTTCTCGTCCTCCTCCCTCGTCCCTCCCTCCTCCTCCTCCTCTCTCCTCCTCCTCCTCCTCGTCTCCTCCTCCTCCTCCCTCTTTCCCCTCCTCCTCCTCGTCCTCCTCCTCCTCCTCTCTCTCCTCCTCCTCCTCCTCGTCCTCCTTCTCTCCTCCCTCCTACTCGTCCTCCTTCTCCTCTCTCCTCCTCCTCCTCCTCCTCCTCCTCCTCCTCCTCTCCCTCCTCCTCCTCGTCCTCCTCCTCTCTCCTCCTCCTCCTCGTCCTCCTTCTCCTCCTCCTTCTCGTCCTCCTCCTCGTCCTCCTCCTCCTCTCTCCTCCTCCTCGTCCTCCTCCTCCTCTCTCTCTCCTCCTCCTCCTCCTCCCTCCCTCCTCCTCCTCTCCCTCCTCCTCCTCCTCTCCCTCCTCCTCCTCGCCCTCCTCCTCCCCTCCTCCTCTCTCTCTCCCCTCCTCCTCGGTCCCTCCTCCTCCTCCTCCTCCTCCTCGTCCTCCTCCTCCTCCTCCTCTCTCCTCCTCCTCCTCGTCCTCCTCCTCTCTCCTCCTCCTCCTCGTCCTCCTCCTCCTCTCTCCTCCTCCTCCTCCTCGTCCTCCTCCTCCTCTCTCCTCCTCCTCCTCGTCCTCCTTCTCCTCCTCCTTCTTGTCCTTCTCCTTTGGGGAAAGTACATTAAAACAGTAATTAGTTACTCATTAAACTGCTTTATATCACACTTAGTTACTGCCTCAGATGGTTTCATTACTTGGTGATTACTTTAATTATAAAACATTTAAGGCGAGACTCTGCAGTGAAACTGGACAAAATCTTAAATTTAAATATATCAATGTTAAACTTCTCCTGTAGTTTATTCACATAAATGTAAGAACAAATGTATTTACACGTTTTTATCATCAAAACGGGCATTTTATGTAAAAATGACCAAAAATGTCACACATTTGGGACATTTAAATCTGAAAAATGGACAGAAGCAGGTTTAAATTTCTTGTTCATTCTGTAACATATTAATTATAAAAATGTACAGAGAGGATTTGGATTTATTATTTAGTTTTTAAGTAAACTGGATCTGACTGAAAATTGGCCAAAAAATTCAAATTTCGCCCAATTTTTTAGATTAGATTAGTGTTTGTTCTAAATGTGTTGAGTCCAGATTGTACAGTTTGTGTGGATCTACTTTAATGATCTTTAAAAATGCATTTGAAGAAAACAGTGTCAGAGAAATCTATGGATGAAGTGGATTCAATGGAAGAATCAAACATCAGGAGCAGATTGTTTCCAGGTGAAAGTCAAAGTGAGAGAAAAGTGACCAAAGAACAAACTAAAATGAGTTTTACCTGTAGAGTCTGACCTTAAACGATCCACAAAGGAGGCGTTTAAAGCGGCTCAAACACAGAACACACAGCAGACGTCACACTGATCCTCGTTAGAGTCACAGTTAACGAACACTAGTGCTGTGGTGTAATGACTCGTATTTTCACACAAAATACTACAGTGAACGTCCTTTGGTTTGCCCTGTTTGTCTGTAAAATATGGCCTTGTGCTTCTGTTTTTCTGTTTCTGCTGAAAACACTCCGCTGCTGCTCCTGTATTTATCTTTTTGTAAATAAAGTTTTACTGTGTTTGTGTAAATAAACGCCACATTTTTGATGCAAACGTGTCCAAATGAACCCACTGTGCTTCAATGAAACACTTTTGGGGTTTTTTCTCAACGGAGGAGTAATTGTGTGCATGTTTTTGTTTTATTTTTAATCATTTTGTGTGGTTTTTCTGTGACACTGAGCACGACCCGGACGACAGGCGTCTGACCCAGAGTGAGACGGATCTGAGGACGGAAAGATGCAGAAATGACACAAAGAAAATGGACTTCTGCTTTATTTATCTTTGGAAATTACATTCTATTTTCATCTGCATTTTCTTTAGTATCAAAGTTTGTAATCGTGACCAAAAGTTAGAATTCATGCTTTCAAGAAATGTGCACAAACAGTTTTAAAATAATAATTATCAATATTTAATAACATTTAATACTGTTTAATGTTTTAATGTTCGTTAGATTTGCAGAAGAAAAAAATACAGAAAAGGTAGTAAAAAGTTCATTTCAAACGCTTTTTCTTTTTTTTTAAATAAACAAAACAAGAACTTTATCTGAAAATGACAGGATTTACGGTTTTTACACGAGTTTTACAAAACTTTACAGACTTTACAGAACTTGTACAGAAGTATTTGTATTGTGTTTGCAGAAGTTACACACGTTTTTGTCAGTAGTTCTTTGTAGTATTTACAGGAGTATTTGTAGTACCTACAGGAGTATTTATAGTACTTACAGGAGTATTTGTAGTATTATTATTTGCATCACTTACAGGAGTATTTACAGTATTATTATTTATTTTATTTTTATTAATTCAAACAGCTTGTATTTCCAGTACTTACACAGCTCTTACAGATATGAGTGCAGTATTTACACAATAACACACAGTACTTTCCTTGTAGCTGTAGAAACGACAAAAGTAAAAGCGTCTCGTCTTCGCTGAACGACGTAAAGTGTGACGTCACCGCCGGAGCGCCGACGTCACGTGAGTCCAGACCATAGATATCTACAGTCTATGGTCCAGACGGGTCAGAATTATTCATAAAAACAGGATTTTACTTCATTTTCACTGAATTAAACGTCAGAGTCACGTGTCATATCCACACAGTACTTTAATCTTTTTCCTACAAAGTCTTAGTTTACACGTTTTTATCAGTTTGTGGTTTAAACAAAACAGAGCTAATGCTAACTTTGTTTTTTACAGTTAGCGTTAGCTTAAATTCGCGCCACTTTTCACAACTTTTGTCGTTTTAATGTTTCCTTTGTGTTTGTTTCTGGTAAAAAGGACTCACGTTGGACTCGGAGGAGAAGCTTCTTCTGCAGGTGAGGATCATGGTGAGGATTAATCAAAGGTTCATGAGAAAAGTGAGGAATAAACAGGACTTTTTGACCCAAAGAACAGAACAATATTAAACACGTCCAGCGCTGGTTTAAAGGGCCTATGACGGGTTTTCATGATTTTCTAATTTTGACTTTATTCAGTGTATTAACACCTGTTGTAAATACAAATGATAGTTTTACACCAATCAAGTCGCCGTTTGTGGAGAAAAGTTGAAAAATCTGTTCAAAATGACAGGAAGTAAACAAACTGATGACATCACACTGGGGGAGACAAAGGTTAGGCATAATTTACACAAAATTAATTACTTTTTTTAACCTTTAAACATTAATTCAACAAAATAAAGGTGTTCACATGTATTTTATTTGTAAAATAAACAAATCTGTGACGTCTGAGGAGTTAGCCCAGTGTACAGCAAACTAACTGACCTTTCTACTCTGGAAATTCAATTTTTTCCAACACAAACACTTAAAACCAGGAGAATTTAGATCTAATTCAAACATTTACAGTCGACTTCATTTTGTCTCCAGTCGCCTCCTTCTGGACGTTTGACACGTCACATTATAAACCCTTTAAAAGTCTGGAACAAAAACATGGTAAATCCAGAACGGAGGAAAAAGTGAAGAACATGATGTGATTCACTGAGAAACTGGGATTAACCTCAGAATATCACAAACTATGACAAATGTAGATGATTTAGTGTCAGTAAAAGCCTCAGACACATGTGAGTGACATCAGAGCTGCTTTAAACACATTTATTATTGTATTTTACATCATGTTTTAGGAAATTATGATCAACTCTTTGCATTTTTGATGAAGAACAATCCAGATTTATGGGTTTTACTGGAAAAATACTCAGAAATGTTGAGCCCACAATCATTTTTCATTTTATCTACAGATATATTAGATACTGTTCCAGAAATTAGATTCTTTGAAGCTAAAATACTATTTTAAGGCGAGAAAATTGTATTTTGTCCATCGTTTGTTACAGAAAAGCAAACTAACTGACCTTTCTACTCTGGAAATTCAAATGTGTTGCTTTTGTCCAACAAACACTTCAAACCATAGAATTTAGATCTAATGTGAGACAATCATTCAAACATTTACAGACGACGTCACTTTTCCTTCTTTGTTCTGACACGTCACATTTTAAAGGGCCTGTTGTGTAACTGAACGTTGTGCGTCACGAGAAGTTCATCGGCAGGAATTTAATATTACGGACAAGAAAGGAAAACGTTTTTGTAATAACGACATTCAGACGATATTTTAATAGTTAATCGAGTTGTCAAAAATCAGATATGGATTGATACTGCGTCAATGGAACCGGAACAAAAGAGTGACTTTTCTTGAACCGTTTTACGACGACCTTTGTCAACGTCGTGTCTCTAAAGTGCAGGAATACCACTTAAAGGGCCTATGACAGGTTTAAAGGGCCTATGACAGGTTTAAAGGGCCTATGACAGGTTTAAAGGGCCTATGACAGGTTTAAAGGGCCTATGACAGGTTTAAAGGGCCTATGACAGGTTTAAAGGGCCTATGAAAATCTTTACAAATTTTACCCCAGTTTAGCTGTTTTTTTAGGTTTTAAATGTTACTTCCTGGTTGTAAATTATGACATCACACTAGGAAATCACCATAGCAACCACACTGTACACTGGGCCAGAACTCATCTAATGTCACAGATTTTGTTCATTTGACAAAGAAAAACACATGTGAACATCTTTATTTTGTTGAATCAATGTTGAAATGGTCAAAAAAGTGGTTTATTTTGTGTAAATTATGCATAACCTTTGTCTCACAGTGTGATGTCATCAGTTTGTTTACTTCCTGTAATTGTCGACAGATTTTTCGACTTTTCTCCACAAATAGTGACCTGATTGGTGTAAAACTATAATACGTATTTACAAGAGGTATTAATACACTGAATAAAGTCAAAATTAGAAAATCATAAAAACCTGTCATACGACCTTTAATGCTCTCGTTTGGACCATCACACTCGACCTTTCCGTCTCTTTTTGAACTCGACGACGAACACGATGTTCTACTTTTTCAGATTTCTAAAACAACAATGACTCAACATTTCATTTATTTACCCTGAATTCAGATTGTGCACATGTGTTGTTGATGTTTTTGACTCCTGTGAGGCGTAAATGTGGCGTCTGCAGTCGTCCCGAGCGCTGAAGGTGAGTGGTTTTATTTTCTTGAAGCTCGACTGAACAGCAGCACATTTTGGAGAAACAATTCTGATTTCATGAAGAGTTTACCTTGTGATGTTCAGCTGCAAATGTTAAAATACAATGAAGAATGCTGTAAATGAATGAGCTTTAAAGTTACACTCTCAACTCACTGCCTGAAATATATTATACTATAATTCTACTTAAGATTACTTTTATTAATTAAGTTGTTTCTTTAATTAATATTTTATTTTGAAACTCACCTTTTTCCGTTATTTCCAGAAAGTGTGAACAAAATCAAGACGAGTCACTGCAGATAGGACTTTATTTACACACACTGTTTTAGTCCAGGTTCAGACCTGGTTTAGACCTGGTTTAGTCTTGGTTTAGTCCTGGTTTAGTCCTACTTTAGTCCTGGTTCAGTCCTGGTTTAGTCCTGGTTCAGACCTGGTTTAGACCTGGTTTAGTCTTGGTTTAGTCCTGGTTTAGTCCTACTTTAGTCCTGGTTTAGTCCTGGTTCAGTCCTGGTTTAGTCCTGGTTCAGACCTGGTTTAGTCCTGGTTCAGACCTGGTTTAGTCCTGGTTCAGACCTGGTTGTACAAATGTGTCGTTGAATAATCCAGAGTCTGATGTGGATTGTTCTGATGCGTTTTTTGTTTTTCAGAAACGTAAACAACTCACTGTGAGTCCAGCAGGGGGCGCTGCAAGTCAAGAAGGACTGTATCTGACAGAGTGACATCATCACCGACAGAGTGACGTCATCACCGACAGAATGACGTCATCGCCGACAGAGTGACGTCATCACCGACAGAGTGACGTCATCACCGACAGAGTGACGTCATCGCCGACAGAGTGACGTCATCGCCGACAGAGTGACGTCATCACCGACAGAGTGACGTCATCGCCGACAGAGTGACGTCATCGCCGACAGAGTGACGTCATCGCCGACAGAGTGACGTCATCGCCGACAGAGTGACGTCATCGCCGACAGAGTGACGTCATCACCGACAGAGTGACGTCATCACCGACAGAGTGACGTCATCACCGACAGAGTGACGTCATCACCGACAGAGTGACATCATCACCGACAGAGTGACGTCATCACCGACAGAGTGACGTCATCACCGACAGAATGACATCGTCTCTAACAGAATGACGTCGTCTCTAACAGAATGACATAATCTCTAACAGAATGACATAATCTCTAACAGAATGACATCATCTCGAACAGAATGACGTCATCTCTAACAGAATGACATCATCTCTAACGGAATGACATCATCTGTAACAGAATGACGTCGTCTCTAACAGAATGACATCATCTCTAACAGAATGACATCACCTCTAACAGAGTGACATCATCTCTAACAGAATGACGTCATCTCTAACAGAATGACATCATCTCTAACAGAATGACATCATCTCTAACAGAGTGACATCATCTCTAACAGAATGACATCATCTCTAACAGAATGACATCATCTCTAACAGAATGACATCATCTCTAACAGAGTGACATCATCTCTAACAGAATGACATCATCACCGACAGAGTGACGTCATCACCGACAGAGTGACATCATCACCGACAGAGTGACGTCATCACCGACAGAGTGACGTCATCACCGACAGAGTGACGTCATCACCGACAGAGTGACGTCATCACCGACAGAGTGACGTCATCACCGACAGAGTGACGTCATCACCGACAGAGTGACGTCATCACCGACAGAGTGACGTCATCACCGACAGAGTGACGTCATCACCGACAGAGTGACGTCATCACCGACAGAATGACATCATCTCTAACAGAATGACATCATCTCTAACAGAATTACATCATCTCTAACAGAATGACGTCGTCTCTAACAGAATGACATCATCTCGAACAGAATGACGTCATCTCTAACAGAATGACGTCGTCTCTAACAGAATGACATCATCTCTAACAGAATGACATCATCTCTAACAGAATGACGTCGTCTCTAACAGAATGACATCATCTCTAACAGAATGACATCATCTCTAACAGAGTGACATCATCTCTAACAGAATGACATCATCTCTAACAGAATGACATCATCTCTAACAGAATGACATCATCTGTAACAGAATGACGTCGTCTCTAACAGAATGACATCATCTCTAACAGAGTGACATCATCTCTAACAGAATGACGTCATCTCTAACAGAATGACATCATCTCTAACAGAATGACGTCATCTCTAACAGAATGACATCATCTCTAACAGAATGACATCATCTCTAACAGAGTGACATCATCTCTAACAGAATGACGTCATCTCTAACAGAATGACGTCGTCTCTAACAGAATGACATCATCTCTAACAGAATGACATCATCTGTAACAGAATGACGTCGTCTCTAACAGAATGACATCATCTCTAACAGAATGACATCATCTCTAACAGAATGACATCATCTCTAACAGAATGACATCATCTCTAACAGAATGACATCATCTCTAACAGAATGACGTCGTCTCTAACAGAATGACATCATCTCTAACAGAATGACATCATCTCTAACAGAATGACGTCGTCTCTAACAGAATGACATCATCTCTAACAGAGTGACATCATCTCTAACAGAGTGACGTCATCTCTAACAGAATGACGTAATCTCTAACAGAATGACGTCGTCTCTAACAGAATGACATCATCTCTGACAGAATGACATCATCTCTGACAGAGTGACATCATCTCTAACAGAATGACATCATCTCTAACAGAGTGACATCATCTCTAACAGAGTGACGTCATCTCTAACAGAGTGACGTCATCTCTAACAGAATGACGTAATCTCTAACAGAATGACGTCGTCTCTAACAGAATGACATCATCTTTAACAGAGTGACATCATCTCTAACAGAGTGACGTCATCTCTAACAGAATGACATCATCTCTAACAGAATGACATCATCTCTAACAGAATGACATCATCTCTAACAGAATGACATCATCTCTAACAGAATGACGTCGTCTCTAACAGAATGACATCATCTTTAACAGAGTGACATCATCTGTAACAGAATGACATCATCGCTCAGAAAAGGCTCAGATTCTTCTTCTTTCAAACTGTTTCTTGAGCTTCTTTGTCATGAAATGAGGTTCTCTGTTGTTTCTGTTAAACGCTGACAGATTGAACTCCAGTGTACTCACTCTAATCGTTCATAAAAGTAAAATCAAAACAAACTGAATTACCTTTTTCAGTTTTTTATGTTGCAGTTTGTGAGGGTCTAAACTGTGAGCCGTGAAGACGCTGCAGATGAAGTGTTTATGTCCCTCGTTACTGTCATTCAAAAAGGAAAAAAGTGCTTATATATATATATTTATGTTAATCATTCATGTGTAAATGTTTGAAGATATTCCCCTTAAACCAGATCAAAACATCTGGATTCTTCAGCCGCAGATTCTCCCTCAGCTCTAATCTCTATTTCTCCCTTATTTAATATTGTTTGGAACCACAAATATAATCCCTCAGTCTCTCAGTTTCCCCTTTAGTCCCGCCCATTGCCCTGCCTTGGCCCCGCCCCTGGGCTGCACCTTGCTCCGCCCCTAGAGTATAATTGCTCCGCCCATTCACCTGTTCATCCTTTGTCCTGAGCTGAGGCCGCCTGTCCAAGTGGAACAGAGCGAGGACGACAGAGAGTTTATTTGTGTAATAATCTTGTTCTTCCTCTGCCTTATTCACACTAGATTTGACATTTGTCCTTGTCTTCTGCTCCACATCCACCACTGCCCCCCTCACACCTCGATATGTTTAAACTGGAGCCGGCTGCAGAGTCATTCATTACCTTAAAGGGCCTATGACAGGTTTAAAGGGCCTATGACAGGTTTAAAGGGCCTATGACAGGTTGGACTACTCATTGAACTAAAATGCAGTTAAGATAAATATATTTTTAAAAATGTATACATTCTTTACAAATTTTATCAAAATTTAGCAATTTTTTTATGTTTTAAAATTCACTTCCTGGTTGTAAATGATGACATCACACTAGGAAATAAAGAAGCAGCCACACTGTACACTGGGCCAAAACCCATCTAATGTCAGTCATTTTTTTACTTGACAAATAAAAATATATGTGAATGTTTTTATGTTTTTAATTAACGTTTAAAGGGTCAAAAAAGTAGTTTCTTTTTGTAAACTGTGCTACAGCCTTTGTCTCCACAGTGTGATGTCATCAATCTGTTTACATGTCATTTCTCCACAAACTGATACCAGATTGGTTTAAAACTTTAATATGTATTTTCAACAGGCATTAATACTCTAAATAAAATCAAAAGTAGAAAATCATAAAAACCTGTCATACGCACTTTAAAGTGCGTATGACAGGTTTTAAAGATTTTCTACTTTTGATTTTATTTGGTGTATTAATACGTATTGTACATAAAAATCTGTTTAAAACTACAGGAAGTAATAAACTGATGACATCACACTAGAGAGACTCATTCCATCCAAAGGTTTTGCATAATTTACCCAAAATAAACAACTTAAATTACCCTTAAAACTTTAATTCAACAAAATAAAGGTGTTCACGTGTATTTTGATTTGTCGGACAAAAAAATCTCTGACATTAGCCGAGCATTAGCCCAGTGTTCAAAGTAATTTCCTAGTGGGACGTCATCATTTACAACCAGGAAGTGATGTTACAAAACTAAAAAAAAACAGCAAAAATGATAAAATGTATAATTATTTTTAGCAAAACTTTTAATATATTTATCGAGTTGGGCGGGGGAGGCAGCCTGCTCTCTGTTCGGGGGGGTCAGATCTCAGAGTGAGGAGGGGGGCCAGTCCAAGAAATGGGTGTTTGTTGTAAACTGTTATGTTATGGATATTACACAACGAGAAAATGTATCAACAAAGCCCTGAGAATAGACTGTGTGAAGGGAAAGAGCAGGATATGGGACCTTTAAGATAAGCCCTTTCAGGTTTGTGCCACACTCCATCACGTTTTGTGTTGTTTTGTTTTATATGGACTTAATAATAAATCAAAATCAAATCAAATCAACCTGTCATGGGCCCTTTAAGACATCACCTGGATTCAGATTAAATGAAGGATCAGTGTTTTTCCCCCACAGTGCAGTGTTCGTCTGGTCCTGGTCTCTGCCGGGACGTCCCGCTGTGAGTGTTTCAGCTGCTGGACTCAGAGACACACGGGTCGATAGAGCATTAGCGTCTTTATTTTTTGTCGTGTTGTTGCATAGGAAATGCACATCTTGCTTCCAGTAAATTGAGTGGAAATGGAATTCTCTAATGGAGCCGAGAGGGTGAGAAAAGTCATCAAAACACAATTAAAACATCCAAATAATCACCAGATTAGAACAGAAGAACAAGACAGAGACAGGACGAGCGCGGCGCGTCCCGACCTGGAGCGTGGACTGAAATAATACACCCAGCTCAACACCAGGCTCGGGGTAAAAAACAACAATTTATTAATATGTGATCGAGGCTAATAAGCTATGATTTAACCTGTGATCGTAACATCATCTAAAAACATATAAAACTGTATTATAAACTTATTATTTCAGATCTTTGGTCGTTGTCCATAGCTGATTTACCTCCATTGTCTTTGTGTTACGTCAGTTAAATATATTTATGTCAAGTGTTCATTTGACAAACAAAACGATTAAAAGCTCCGCCTTAAATAAAACAAACGGATGGTGTACACTGCCAAAAACGTACCTCCAGAGTTAAAAGGGTTTGATTTCAGGACATTAATCTCAGTTTCAGACTCGTTAAGATCAGTTCAGATTATTTATTTGCTGGAACTAGATTATTTTTTAAACCGTTTCTGACTCGTTTCAATACATTATTTCTGGTTTGAGATCATTTTACCGTCAAAATTATCTCAGAAATACCTTGAAACACGAGAAATATTCTGCATCACATCTGCAATTAAATCTCATTGAGTCCAAACTTCTCAAATTCAAATAAAAATGATAAATTCTATTAATTTTAATCTTGGACAGAGGTACATTTTTTTTGCAGTGTAGACAAACTGATCATGTACACTGCAAAAAATGAATTTCTAGATGAGTAAAAATGTATTAATCTTAATTTCAGACGTTTTGACTCGTTAAGATTAATCACGTTTATTTTATTTGTTTCAAACTGATTCTGTCTCAATACATTTCTTTTCACTTTAAGCCAAATTATCTGCCAGTGTGATAAGATCATTTTACTAATCCCACTGGCAAACTGATTTTCTTATTTTATACATTTAAATGACTTGAATTCAGGATTTTAATCTTAATTTCAACAACTTTGAAGAGTTCAAATGCATTTTCTTCACAGATCTAGATTATTTCACTTGTTTAAAGGTGTTTTTCACTTGTTTCAGGTCGTTTCTTCTCATTTCAAGCTATTTTGTGCCAACGAGGTGAGCATTTTTACTCACCTCATTGGCAGTTTTTTTATTTTTAGCTAAATTATCGTCAGAAATGTCTAGAAATGAGTGAAATTGTCTGCGTCACATCAGCAATCAAAGCTTTTCAAGTCAAAACAACTCAAAATAAGATTAACATTCTGAATTTTAATCATCGTTAGTTAGAATTTGTGCAGAGAATTATCACAAAATCAGTTTGAAAAACCTAGAAACCAGTGAAACATTCTGAAGCACAAAAGCAAAATCCAGATAAAAACCATGGATTCAAGTCATTTCACGCCAGGCTCGATGGACATTTTTTGCAGTGTAGTTTATATAATCGTTTGTATTTTATTTTGACGTAAATGTAGACGTCGATTCTCTTTTTCGGTCGATTTAAACCCACACTTTCAGCTCCAGGTCGGGACGCGCCGCCAACGAAAAACAGGACGTTTGACAGAATTCCGAGACAGAAACGATGAACCCAATGAAACTATTAACATCGAACACGGTGTAACGCGGCTCATTTCACAAAAGAGTCGTAGAGGCACAAGGTTTCAGTCATTTCTGGGTTTTCTGGGTGAGAATCATATTTTTATGGCAGTTAAAAAAGGCAGGAAAACAGTCTAAAATGACATGAGCTGTAAAAGTGAGAGCGAGAGCGCGACTCGACTGGACCGGGCACGAGTCCAGCGCGGAAAACCAGAGGAAACGTGAAGGAAATAAGTCATAATACACTGAAAACGTGAAGAAAATGAATCAAAATACACTGAAAACGTGAAGAAAATGAAGAAAATAAATCAAAATACACTAAAAACGTGAAGAAAATGAAGAAAATAAGTCATAATACACTGAAAACGTGAAGAAAATTAAGAAACAAAATCATAATAATCATAATTTTGTCCGTTTTATTGCCATTTTGACATCATGGCCGGGGGACGACAGATGAAAAACAGCCTTTTTGGCTAATTCTGGCTGTTTTACTCATGTTTTATTCATGTGTTTTATGAAATTGCACTGTCCCCTTTTGGAAATAAACTAAACTCAAACTCATAATACCAGAGAAAACGTGAAGAAAATGAAGAAAATAAGTCATAATACACTGAAAACGTGAAGAAAATGAAGAAAATAAATCAAAATACACTGAAAACGTGAAGAAAATGAAGAAACAAAATCATAAAACCAGAGAAAACGTGAAGAAAATGAAGAAAATAAGTCATAATCGGTCATTTTCTGTGATAAGAACAGTGTACTGACCGTTTTAATGACGTGAAAAGACACAAAAGGATGTTATCAATGATTCTAAACTCCCTCTCAAGCTCTTGAATGTGGAATAATAAAACAATTATTTAAATATTTACACGAATAAATAGATTTAGAGTGAGTAAATAAGTAAGGTTTGTGTTTCTTTAATTCATTTTGTATTAGTCTTGTGATTATTCCTTTGATTAATCGATTAGTTTGTTAGTTTAGAACGCAAAATACACCTGAATATGAGAATTTGACTCAATTTTACTCAAATAAAGATGAAAAGAAGCCGTTTGTGGACGTCCTGGTGGAGGATATTTATAGACAAACAAGTATCTTAATAAAAAACACACAATTCATACGTAGTGGTGTGTTTTTGTGTCATTCCTGCTCCGTCGGAGTCGTTAAACCTCTTAACAGGAGTTAACGGGGGGCACTTGGAACGGTTTTAGGTTCGAAATGAACTTTTTAAAATGTACTTTTATCTGAATAAAAAAGTATAATACGTTGTAAATTGAGCATCTTTTTGGAGCGTCCGGGACCATAAATATCATAAAACAATTGACTATATTTGAGCAGTAAACACAAATGAACGTCCAGATGAGTTAAAATGTGTTGATTTGAGGATATTAATCTGCATTTCAGACGTTTTGACTTGTTAAGATCAGTTCAGACGATTTATTTGATGGAACTACTGCTATTATTTTACTGTTTCTGACTTGTTTCAATTCGTCGATGTAATCCCTCATTCGTCCAGGTGTGGTTCATCGTAGAAAGGGGTTCAGAGGTTGTCATCCGACGCTGTTTGAAGATCGAGGCGTTTCGACTTTTATCCAAAAGTCATTGTCAATCTGAGAGCTGGTCTGTGAGCAATCACAGGCATAAGCCCGAGTTCCCAGACCAGCTCTCAGATTGACAATGACTTTTGGATAAAAGTCGAAACGTCTCGATCTTCAAACAGCGTCCGGATGACAACCTCTGAACCCCTTTCTACGATGAACCACACCTGGACGAATGAGGGATCACATCGACGAATTGAAACAAGTCAGAAACAGTAAAATAACTGTAGTAGTTCCATCAAATAAATCGTCTGAACTGATCTTAACGAGTCAAAACGTCTGAAATTCACATTAATGTCCTCAAATCAACACATTTGAGCTCATCTGGACGTTGATGTTTGCCGTTTGAGCTCAGATAAGATAAGATAAGAGATAAGATAAGATAAGAGATCCTTTATTTGTCCCACAATGGGGAAATTCCACTGTTGCAACACACAGTTTAGGACAGGAATGAAAGAAATAGGTGCATGCAATAAAAATAGGATAAATAAACATGGTCATAAAAAATACAATATAAAGTATAAAGTGCACACTCTCATTTACAGTAAAAATGGTAACTAAAGTGGCTTAAGTGTATTGTTATATACAGTAAGTGACTATGGTGAGGTAAAAGTCTATTAATAGTATGTTAAATTATATTGCCACCGATCGATCGACTCGTTGGGTTTTTAAGGTTTTATCTCGTGTAAATGGAGTGTTTTACTGAGCAGCAGACACTAATCTAACCAGGACTGACTGGGCCGAGTGTTTCATGGATCGGCCCGTCGTTCGCTCAAAGTGTGTGGGGCCCGAGTGTTTCATGGATCGGCCCGTCGTTCGCTCAAACTGTGTGGGGCCCGAGTGTTTCATGGATCGGCCCGTCGTTCACTCAAAGTGTGTGGGGCCCGAGTGTTTCATGGATCGGCCCGTCGTTCGCTCAAAGTGTGTGGGGCCCGAGTGTTTCATGGATCGGCCCGTCGTTCGCTCAAACTGTGTGGGGCCCGAGTGTTTCATGGATCGGCCCGTCGTTCACTCAAACTGTGTGTGGACCCAGTGTTTCATGGATCGGCCCGTCGTTCGCTCAAACTGTGTGGGGCCCGAGTGTTTCATGGATCGGCCGTCGTTCGCTCAAAGTGTGTGGGGCCGAGTGTTTCATGGATCGGCCCGTCGTTCGCTCAAACTGTGTGGGGCCGAGTGTTTCATGGATCGGCCCGTCGTTCGCTCAAAGTGTGTGGGGCCCGATTGTTTCATGGATCGGCCCGTCGTTCACTCAAAGTGTGTGGGGCCCGAGTGTTTCATGGATCGGCCCGTCGTTCGCTCAAACTGTGTGGGGCCCGAGTGTTTCATGGATCGGCCCGTCGTTCGCTCAAAGTGTGTGGGGCCCGAGTGTTTCATGGATCGGCCCGTCGTTCGCTCAAACTGTGTGGGGCCCGAGTGTTTCATGGATCGGCCCGTCGTTCGCTCAAAGTGTGTGGGGCCCGATTGTTTCATGGATCGGCCCGTCGTTCGCTCAAACTGTGTGGGGCCCGAGTGTTTCATGGATCGGCCCGTCGTTCACTCAAAGTGTGTGGGGCCCGAGTGTTTCATGGATCGGCCCGTCGTTCACTCAAACTGTGTGGGGCCCGAGTGTTTCATGGATCGGCCCGTCGTTCGCTCAAAGTGTGTGGGGCCCGAGTGTTTCATGGATCGGCCCGTCGTTCGCTCAAACTGTGTGTGTGTGGGGCCCGAGTGTTTCATGGATCGGCCCGTCGTTCGCTCAAACTGTGTGGGGCCCGAGTGTTTCATGGATCGGCCCGTCGTTCACTCAAAGTGTGTGGGGCCCGAGTGTTTCATGGATCGGCCCGTCGTTCACTCAAACTGTGTGGGGCCCGAGTGTTTCATGGATCGGCCCGTCGTTCACTCAAAGTGTGTGGGGCCCGAGTGTTTCATGGATCGGCCCGCTGCTCGCTCAAAGTGTGTGGGGCCCGAGTGTTTCATGGATCGGCCCGTCGTTCGCTCAAAGTGTGTGGGGCCCGAGTGTTACATGGATCGGCCCGTCGGTCGCTCAAACTGTGTGGGGCCCGAGTGTTACATGGATCGGCCCGTCGTTCGCTCAAACTGTGTGGGGCCCGAGTGTTTCATGGATCGGCCCGTCGTTCGCTCAAAGTGTGTGGGGCCCGAGTGTTACATGGATCGGCCCGTCGTTCGCTCAAACTGTGTGGGGCCCGAGTGTTTCATGGATCGGCCCGTCGTTCGCTCAAACTGTGTGTGTGTGTGGGGCCCGAGTGTTTCATGGATCGGCCCGTCGGTCGCTCAAACTGTGTGGGGCCCGAGTGTTTCATGGATCGGCCCGTCGTTCACTCAAAGTGTGTGGGGCCCGAGTGTTACATGGATCGGCCCGTCGTTCGCTCAAAGTGTGTGGGGCCCGAGTGTTTCATGGATCGGCCCGTCGTTCGCTCAAACTGTGTGGTCATCACAAAAGTTGGACTTTCAGGAGACGCAGCCGTTTCAAAGAGCGCCGTATCGACAGACGGACGGCCGGTCGAACAAACAGAGGATTAAAAGAGCCAAACGAGCCGCCGCATCGACCCGGGTCCGAGCTCGGGCCCCCGCGGTCCCAGGCCGGGGCTGCGGGGGCCCGGCGCGGGACGGGATCAGGCGGATCAGGCGGGTCGGGCCGTTTGAAGTCGCTGCAGAGAAAAGCACAAAGAGCTCAAAGTGTTTTCTGTCGGAGCAAACGCTGAGGCGGCAGAAACGCCATCGATCGAGTCTGAGGCGAGAGCGGAGGGAGAGGCCAGAACCACACAGACGGATCAGAACCAGAACCACACAGACGGATCAGAACCACATACAGAACCAAAACCAGAACCACACACGGGCCAGAACCAGAACCACACACGGGCCAGAGCCACACACAGAACCAGAGCCACACACAGAACCAGAACCACACAGAACCAGAACCACACACAGAGCCAGAACCACACACAGAACCAGAACCACACACAGAGCCAGAACCACACACAGAGCCAGAACCACACACAGAGCCAGAACCACACACAGAACCAGAACCACACACAGAACCAGAACCACACACAGAGCCAGAACCACACACAGAGCCAGAACCACACACAGAACCAGAACCACACACAGAACCAGAACCACACACACGGATGGATCGAGTCTGAGGCGAGAGCGGAGGGAGAGGCCTGCCCCAGAGCAGAACCACACACGGGTCAGAACCAGAACCACACATGGGCCAGAACCACACAGACGGGTCAGAACCAGAACCACACAGTTTTCTCTGGGGCAGAGGCTCTTCTTTAAAACACTTATTTACTGTGAAACTATTTTAAGGATATTATTTAATTTAATCCATCAAAGGTGTTTATCCTCTGGAGAATATTAATGATGTTAATATTAAAGTAGATATGCAAATAAGGGTTAAATAGTATATTAAAATTATAATAATAATTTTAAAAATATTTCATTTGTAGCTTTAGAATCTAATGTGTCTTTGTTTCACTTGGAAGAGTTGATGTATTTAACACTTTTTAAATAAAAATAATGATCCAAATAAAAATATAAATCAAATGTTAATAAAATGATTAATAATAAATGCATAAAATAAATGTTTTCCACAGCTGGACCTCGTGCCGTTCGGTGCCGTTCGGTGCCGTTCGGTGCCGTTTGGCGTCGCGCTCTCAACACTGTAAAAATACAGGAAATGACAGTTTGAGGCTGGACACTGTAAAAAATATGAATAAAAGGCAATGTTTCTGAGCGTCCAAGAACCGACCGACGCTCTGCAGGATTCACACAAAATAAAACACAAGTGTTAAAGATCCATCTGAAACACAAGAGTTTACATTTCAAGTCACGGACGACTCATTGAAACATTTGTCCAAACCAGACGCTCAGAAGCTTTGCCTTTACGTTTCCATTTTTCCAACAGTCTAATGTGTAAAACAACCGTGTGGTGGAGCTGTATCTTCGTCTGTTTCGTGGGAGCGTAGTAGGCGATCGGTTATGGACAGCATGCATCTATAGTTATTGTACAGAGCTATAATCCGGCCTGGCACAGCGAAGGCTACTGGTGTTCAGAGGATTCTTACAAACTCAGACGAGCCGTACGTTATACAAGGTTCACAGGCACTAAATCTTTTCAATATATTGTGATGTAGGTACTTTATATGCTGGTTTTTATTTTCACTCTTTTTCTGATTTTCCGTATAGATAAAGAAGGATAAGAAGTAGTAGAAGAAGCTGGGATTTGGAAAGTTAAACATGGACCGCGTGAGAAAAGGAGGGCGAGAGTTTCAGTCATAAAAAATAAATAAATCCTTAATCAACGCTCGGTTCACTTTAAATTTAAGTCTGAACCTGATTTTTACTGAAACGGGAAAAACACAACTAGTTCACGATTCTTTTTTTTTTCCCTGTAATAAAGTAAAATTTGTTGTTTTCTACGAGAAGCAGGAAGTGCGCCGTTAGCATGCTAATGTTTGTTAGCTTTAGCGCTCTGGTGAAAAGTGCTTTAAACTCATGGAGGGGATGTTTATGATGCTGGGACCGAATTAGAAAAGTGAGAGATGCATGTTTTTGTCGCTTTTAGTCGTGTTTTTGTCACTTTTAGTCATGTTTTTGTCACTTTTAGTCGTGTTTTTGTCACTTTTAGTCATGTTTTTGTCACTTTTAGTCGTGTTTTTGTCACTTTTAGTCATGTTTTGTCACTTTTAGTCGCAATTTGTCTTGGTTTAGTTACATTTGAGTCAATTTAGTCGTGTTTTTGTCACTTTTAGTCGTGTTTTTGTCACTTTTAGTCATGTTTTTGTCACTTTTAGTTGTGTTTTTGTCGCTTTTAGTCGTGTTTTTGTCACTTTTAGTCGTGTTTTTGTCACTTTTAGTCGTGTTTTTGTCACTTTTAGTCGTGTTTTTGTCACTGTTAGTCATGTTTTGTCACTTTTAGTCGCAATTTGTCTTGGTTTAGTTACATTTGAGTCAATTTAGTCGTGTTTTTGTCACTTTTAGTCGTGTTTTTGTCACTTTTAGTCATGTTTTTGTCACTTTTAGTCGTGTTTTTGTCACTCTTAGTCGTGTTTTTGTCACTCTTAGTCGTGTTTTTGTCACTTTTAGTCGTGTTTTTGTCACTCTTAGTCGTGTTTTTGTCACTCTTAGTCGTGTTTTTGTCACTTTTAGTCGTGTTTTTGTCACTTTTAGTCATGTTTTTGTCACTTTTGGTCGTGTTTTTGTCACTCTTAGTCGTGTTTTTGTCACTCTTAGTCGTGTTTTTGTCACTTTTGGTCGTGTTTTTGTTACTTTTAGTCGTGTTTTTGTCACCTTTTAGTTGCATTTGTCAATTTATGTCATGTTTTTGTGACTATTAGCCACGTTTTTGTCACTTTTAGTCATGTTTTCTCACTTCTGGTCACAATTCTTTCACCCTTTAATTACATTTGAGTCAATTTGTGTGATGTTTTTGTCTCTTCTAGCTTCATTTTTGTCACTTTTAGTCGTGTTTTGTCATGTTTTAGTTACATTTGAGTTAATTTAGTCTTTTGTCACTTTCAGTCTTTTTCTCTGTCTGTATTTGTGTAATTTATGCTAATGTTTGTTAGCTTTAGCGCTCTGGTGAAAAGTGCTTTAAACTCATGGAGGTGAATATTTATGACGCTGCATTAAAGTGAGAGACACATGAGACTTTAACATGAACTGGTTGTGTTTTCCACGTTTCAAACTGGAACAATCAGGAGAAGTGTCTTTAAAGTTCACTCCTTCTTCAAAAACAAACTTTTATCACAAATCCACACGTACGCACTGCAAAAAATGTGTTTCTAGATGAGTTTAAATGTTTTGATTTCGGGATATTCCTCCGTTTCAGACGTTTTGACTCGTTAAGATTCTTTTTTTCAAACAGTTTCTGACTTGTTTCAATACATTTACGTCTTACTTCAAGTCAAATTATCTGTCAGTGGGTTGAGATCATTTTACTTGCGCCATCGGCAACTTATTTTAGCAAAATCATCTCAAAATCTGTCAGAAATACCTTGAAACTGGAGAAATATCCTGCATCACCAAAGCAACTAAAGTCCAAACGACTCAAATTCAGATAAAAACGATAAATTCACGTCATTTTAAGCTCAAACAGATGCACATTCTTTGCTCCGTGCATGATCTCGTTCGCGCCCTTCGCTTTAAACCTCCGCTCCATTCTTCACGCGGTCCATAAAACAAGGTTTGACTCCAGAAGGCAGGGTCGAAGTTCACCTGTGGCTGTTTTTGTCTTTAGTGCATAGTTCTCATGCAGATTGGACCTGCCGTTTTAAAACAGGAAGAAGCTTGATTCAAATCGTCACATTTTTCATCGCCTCCTGTTTTTTTCCCACTTAGCACCGTGTAATGGCCGGCGTCAGGATAAATAAATATCTCGGCCGTGACACCGTAATTCATTGCGTCCGGGAGCTGCTTCGGCGTTACCTGCCGCGCCGCACAATGATTTTCCCTTCATTTTCTAAAGTGGCCTCATTTGTACTCATTTCCCGCCGACTCGCGCTTCGTTACGGCTGACACCGACCAGAGTAATGTCCTCCTTTAACAGCCGCGCCGTAAATCTGAGCGCAGGACAAAGACGTGGCATCGGAGCTAACGACGCCGGCTAATTAGACGCGGCGTGGGTCAGCGATCGAGAAACAGAAAGTATGGGATAAAGGTGCTTTTATGATTAGCATTAATGACAAATATTAGGGCTGAACGGTGGCTGCGATATCCAGACGTTTGTTGTTTAAAGGGCCCATGACAGGTTTAAAGGGCCTATGACAGGTTTAAAGGGCCTATGACAGGTTTAAAGGGCCTATGACAGGTTTAAAGGGCCTATGACAGGTTGAACTACTCATTTCACTAAAATGCAGTTAAGATTAAATATATTTCAATTTCTGCTAGAATCTTCAGAAATTTTACGCCAGTTTAACTATTTTTTTTAAGGTTTTTTTTAACTTCCTGGTTGTAAAGTATGACATCACACTAGGAAATTACCATAGCAACCATACGGTGCACTGGCCAAAGCTCAGCAAATGTCACAGATTTTGTTCAAGATAAATTTATGTAAACACCTTTATTTTGTTGAATCGATGTTTAAAATGTCAAAAAGGTAGTTTATTTTGTGTAAATTATGCGTGACATTCGTCTCCCCAGTGTGATGTCATCAGTTTGTTTACTTCCTGTGATTTTCAACAGATGTTTCAACTTTTCTCCACAAATAGTGACCTGATTGGTGTAAAACTGCAATTTATATTCAGAAGAGGTCTTAATGCACTGAATAAAGTCAAAATTAGAAAATCATAAAAACCCGTCATAGGCCCTTTAAGTTTGCTTTTTGACACAGTTCGATTAAAAACAAATAGATTTATGCTTTATTTGTCAAACTCTGTCAAAATTAAGACTAAATCGAGGCATCAATCAATGTTAATTTAAAAAAAAGGTAATGCTTTAGATTAAGGTTCCTTATGCATTAATAAGCACTTGTTATGCGTTTCTAAGCACTTTTAAGACATTTACAAGCCTTTATTAGCGTGATAATTTAAAATAATGTAATATGCAGCTCATTGATGCTGTGTTCATGTGGTTTATTAACACAAACATGATTTGTTAATGGATTATAAACATGTATAAGGGGTTAAAAGTGCATAAACAACAAGTGCTTATTAACATCTTATTAGGACTTTACTTAGGAGCCTCAATCTAAAGCGTTACCAAAAAATTCTCAGAGAATTTAATCAAATGTTATTTAAATGTGGAGCAAAATATGTGAATCGACAAAACCAAATCCAATCAAAGTCGAGTTGATTATGTGTGATGTGTTCAGTCCAGCTCTAGAATATAATCTGCAAATGTCCTGCCTTTAATGGTACATTTATTTATAGCATTTGTGTAAATATATTCATTATATCCAGAGCCCTGGAGTGTGTCTGTGTGTGGACGGGGGTGTTTTTGTTATAAGTTTGTTTTTGTCTCATTGTTTGTCTTGTCCTTGTCTTTTGTCTCCTTTTCTGTTTTTAATTTTAATTTAAATAGTCTTAAATCTTTTTTTTTTTTTTTTATCTGCTTGGAATTTGACTTGCCAGAGCTGAACAATCACTGAAAATCACAAAGAAAAACAATTATACACAAAATAAGAGACTAGATCAATGATATTTTAGACTAAATGAGGAAAATAATGAACATAAAATCTGCCCTTTTCAATTGTTTCATTTTAAAAACACTACATTTGTGTCAGATTGATGTCATCTTATATTTTTCTTGATTATTTTGCTTGATATATTGTGCTGCACTAACAAATTCATCACTTAAATCTTAGTGTAAACGGGGCTTTTGTTGGTGTTTTTGTCTGAATTATTTGATTTCTGATTTAATAAGTCAAATCAGGTCTAACAAAGGCCCATTCAAATCTACATTCAGTGTTTAAGGAATTAAAAACATGACTTCTCTTCACTATTTTTACAAACACAAATCATTTTTATAATCCAGAATTATATGAAATGATGTGTCATTGTGAGTTAAACCCGAAGAGACCAACTCCATCCATAAAAGACATTTGTGGTCATTAATTATTGTGATTTTTAATTCTAACCACAAGGGGTCAGTGAAAGATTAGTTATGTTTGGATTCAGGAGCTTCAGAGGAAAATGAAATATAGCATCACATTATTAGATTTTTACTGCAGGATGTGTCACACTGAAATCAAAATTACAATTTAAATAGTCGAGATTAGAAAAACTTAAAGTCTGCAGTTCTTTACGTGACATGATTTCCTTTGAAAACAGCAAAATATCCTGTTATTCTGTGTAAAAGCTCGAGTGTTAGAACTTTACAAACGCCTGGATCTTTGTTTAGTTCAGCGATTGTTCAAGTTTGTGTTTAAATTGTAAAAGTGAATTCTTCTGTTAAAACAAAACTCACAAATCTAATCACAACAGCAGTGCTTGTCATTCATTTTTTAAATTTTGTTTTATCGCAATATGCTCTGTGCACTGTAGCCGTTGCAGCCGTTAGCTAAGCCGTTTGTCACAGCTAATGCTAACTTTTATTAAAACTTAAAATAAACACGCAGTTCAGTTTTGAAGTAAAGACGGATTGTTTTTAGGTAAAGATTATTTCAGTCTGTTATTTTTCAGTTGTGTTTAGTTTTAGTTTCTTTAGCATTAGCGTTAGCATTGAGACAAACACGTTAAAATGTCTTGTTTTCAGGATAATAATCTTAATTTCAGACGTTTTGATTGGATAAGATTAGTTAAGAGTATTTATTATTATTTTAACCTGTTTCTAATTTTTTTTAATGCATTACTTTCTTACTTCAAGCCAAATTATCTGTCAGTGGTTTAAGTTTATTTTACTAACCCCACTGGCACATTTGTTTTCTTACTTTAGGCTAATTATCGCATAGTCAGGCAGAAATATCTTGAAACCGGTGAAATATTCTGCATCACGTAAGAAATTAAAGTCAAATCTACTCAAATCCAGATAAAAATAGTAAATTCATGTCATTTTAAGCTGGGATAGAGTCACATTTTTTGCTGCGATAGAGACAGAATAGACAGGAAGTACTGACGCTAACTCTGAGCTAACACTGAGCTAACACTGAGCTAACACTGAGCTAACACAGAGTCGATATTTGCCCAAAATCGTTCAGCCCTAATATTTACAATGGACTGCAAAAGATAATTTATTAGTTTGTGGTGTTGAGGGTCATAGAAGTTAAGAAGGGCGACCAGACTTTCAAATTAAAAACTGGGACACACCCGGGTTGAAGTGAGGAGTAACAGTAAAAATGTAAAAAGAGCGGGTAATTAAGAACATTATTATTAGCATTCACGGCTTGAGTATATAATATCAGACACTTCTATTTATGTTCTGATCATTTTCAAGGACAGTTTTCTCTATTTTGGCAATTTATTCCTTTCCTTGTTGTTGGCGAGTATCAAAAACGGGGACAAATGGGACGTGTCTTGAGTAAAACTGGGACAAATAAATGGTTTTGGACACAGGGCTCACAACTGGGACTGTCCCGAGTAAACAGGGACGTCCGGTCATGACCAACTGAACCTACGCCTCGACGGGACGACGAACGGGCCACGATTTCTTATTTAATCTTTGGTTGTGAGATCGAGACCGAAGCAGCTCCCCTCGTCACACGATTCTTTGATTTTAGCTCAATGATTATTCACATCGTCAGGTCTAAGTACTTCACGTCGGGTGAATCAAAAATACCCTGGTTTGAAGGAAAACACTAAAGAATTCTGCCCCGGAGCACAGACTCGCACAGCGACCTGGTCTCAAGGATTCCTCTCACTGTTTTCTACCATTTTTTAATTTCCGAAAGCAACAAAATGTCTTCCAAACCCTGTGTCCTGTTTGGCAGAATTCTTCAGACGCAAAATGATCGTAGCAAAAGGAGGGAGAAGAGTTGATTCAAAGGGGGTTCGAACGTGTCCGTACAGTCCGGGTATTGCTGGTTGGACAGAGCTGTGGGTCTCCTGCGCTCGTCGGCCGTCCTCGGGTCCTCGTCCTCGGGTCGCTTTTCTGGAGGTTTGTGGTGGAGGCGGTGCAGACGCTGGTGCAGTGCGTGGCTCTCTTCGATCAGAGGCTTTCGTTTGTGTTAGTGATGGGTTTTTGTGTTCTCCGAATGTCCAGCGCGCACCCAATGCACCACGACACACAGAAATGTTCTAAAATGTAAGGTCTGCTTCATTTGAGTCAAATTTAAGCTCATTTTGTGTCACTTTTTGTGGATTAACGCCATGGTTTTAGCACCCTTTCAGTCCGCCAGCGTGTCGTCTTTGTCTCATTCCATCCCCATGAGGCAAAGTAACTGGCCGACGTTTCCAGGTAAATGGCGGTTTCTTGTTTCGTGTGGAATCTCACACTAAGAGCGCGCTCTTGAATCACGGTTTGTTCCGTTCCGGGCGCGATCAGATCATTTTTAAGATTAGCAGCGGAGCAGTGGGTGCGCGGAGGACGGAGGAGGCAGAAGCGAAGCCGAGGGTGGTGTGGTCAAACACAAAGGAAGAAATGGAAAAGCAAAAGAATCATGTTGCATAATGGAGCATTTATTTCCCGCGTGGAATGGTGAACACAAAATAAGATGCCTTCTCAGATGCAGTTATAGTAGGGGCATCCTTTGGCTCTGGCTAAGTCATTGTCTCCTGCCTAAAACTAAAGACAAAATGCATAAAAACACTCCTTTTCCTCAGAATACCCTAGATTTAGATTCCCTTTAAAACATACAGCGTAACACCCATTTACAATGGTCTTTTGGCCCGAGCTTTTCAAGCCCAGGCTGATAGCATCACAGAGGAATACTCTTAAATACATACAAAAGCAAAACATAAAAGAAGAAACAAAGAGTAAAAGGAAACAGGAAGTTTACAACTTAAACCCGGTTCCCAAATACGTTCAAACCATTTCTAATAATGTGGCTTAATACAAACAATTCACGACACTATTTTTCCTCGTTACAAAAGTCCTGCATATAAAATAGGGCAGCTTTAAAATCAGTGTAATCATAATAAACTATACAACATACAAACACGCTGTAGCTCCGCCCACGCCGGGGTCCAGAGCTCTCCCTTTTCCTGTTTGTCCGTTTAAACTAAAGTACGCACACGACAACACAACACAAAGGAACACACTGCCCAAACTATTGCTTCGTTTATATCGTCTTTAAAAAGGGTGCAACTTCGTCATATCTACACACGCCGCGCTGATTGGTGCTCGGCTGTCCATCCAGGCTTTTACGACACTTCACAAATGTCCGTGCAATATTTTTAGTAATTATTCCCTTTAGCTTCGCCTTTGTAAACGCCCTAAGCAGGTTCTCGTTAATAGTTAGTGCAGATAATTAATGCCCGTGTGGCGGCATAAGAGTGACGCGTGAGACAAACGGGTGAAGAACACGGAGGGCGGAGCTTCTGGACAGTGACGGGAAATCGTTTGTTTCCATGGGCTTTTGTCTGATAAAATGAGGCTCATATCAGGAAACACTGAGCCTCGTTTCTGAAGTATGGCACGTCGTATTGTTTCAGTGTTTAGTGGAACCTGTCGATCCTTAACGGCTCTTTGGACGGTTTCCTCGTTTAAGGCCAGACGCTACAGGTTTTCGTTCACTTTTCTCTCTCGTCTGGACTTTCAAACGTGTCCAATCTGCTCCTGGTGTTTGATTCTTCCATTGAATCCACTTCATCCATAGATTTCTCTGACATTGTTTTCTTCAAATGCATTTTTAAAGATCATTAAAGTAGATCCACACAAACTGTACAATCTGGACTCAACACATTTAGACCAAACACAAGGATTTTAAATATTTGATTCTAAAACTGATTTACTCAAGTTTTAAGTTAAAAAAATGAGGCGTAATTTGAATTTTTAGGACAATTTTCAGTCAAATTTCAGTAAATAAAATCTAGTTTACTCAAAAACTAAATAATAAATCCAAATTCTCCTCTGTAATTTTTATAACTAATATGTTACAAAATGAACCAAGAAATTAAAACCTGGTTCTGTCCATTTTTCAGATTTAAATGTCCCAAATATGTGACATTTTTGGCCATTTTCTACCCATAAACTGCCTCATTTCTACATGAAAACTGATAAAAAACTTGTTATACATTTTTTCTTACATTTATGTGAGTGAACTACAGGAGAATCTTCAAATCTAATATTTTTTCCTGTTTCACCTGCAGCGTCTCGTCTTAATTGAACGTCTTTCTGGTCCGGTGTAAACCATGTTCAATCGTCTCCAAACACGATCGACTGCTCTGTCGGCGTCGACAAAGGAGCGTCAATAAATTAAGGTGCATTAAGTACTTTTTTTACTCCAAATAGGAGTTCTAGAGTCATTTCCAGTCACTGTCCTTGAATCCATGACGTCACGATTTCAAACTAAATGTTTTGAGACGTCAAAGATGTTTTCTGTGAGATGGAAAAGTGGGACTTGTTTAAGGCTCGTTTGTGACCAGAAAATTAAAAAAACGATTTATTTAAAGATAGATCTGATTTAGTCGAACGAAGCGCGGCGTCTGGAACTAAAATCAAACGTAAGAAAAGTAAAAACGCCAGAAAACTTTGGTTGAAAGTAACGACGAACAACAACCAAACTGACATAATAATAATAATAAACCGTGAGTGCATAAATGTATTGCATATTTAATGTCCTCATTTTCATTTATGGGAACGAAATACTAAAACTAACAGAGGAAGATCGACTGAGACGGTTTATGTTGTGCAGTTATGAGCCCGAGCTCCAGGTTCAGTGAAATGAGCGACACGTTTAAACTTTAGAGATAAAAACGTAAAGATAAGGAGTCGAATTGTACACTGGAATAATGTACAACCTTAAATAAGAAAATAAGTTAAAAGTGATTGGATTCGTAGTATTTATCTTGATTTTACTGCAAAAAGGGATTATCTAACTTAGTTAAATTTACTTGAATTAAGCAAATTAATCTTAAAAGTCCAATTTTAAGATTTTTTCACTTGACAGGACGACTTCAAATTGACATTATTTGACTTGTTTTAAGTAAAATAATCTTATTCCACTGGCAGATAATTTCACTTAAATTAGGGTAAAAAGGTCTTATTTTGAGTTTATTTTTCTTATTTTTTGATCGGCCTTTTTTGCTGTGAACACATTTAGACCGTCTTAACATAAGATTTGCCAATAGAACAAGTACATTTGTTCTTATTTCAAGTGCAGTAGCGTCTTTTTTCTAATATAGATAGATATATAGATAGAAAATGCTTGTCTTTTTCATAATTTAACTAAAACAAGATATTTTATGCTTGTTCCATTGGTAATCTCACTTCAAAAGTTAAATACGACTTATTTCAAGCACTTATTAACTTGTTATCTTATTTAAGACCATCTTTTTTCCAGTGTAGCACCTTTGAGTGGAGCTGTCTTTACTCCACGGAGTCCAGACCTGATGATCCAGCACCAGAATCACAATCTTTGAAAAATGCTGTTGATCAAAAGTGACGAGCGAAAACGAGACGAAATACGGACAGGGCTTTTGGAAACGATCTGTTCTCTGTCACATTTAGAAATCCATTGTTTGTATTTTTGTTTATCTCATATATGTTTAGCTTTTTGATCAGTTCAAACTAAAACTCCACGTCTTTATTGTTGAGTTTCGGTGCATTTTGGCGTCTTTGGCGTCGGATCGAGATCTCAAACTCGCCACAGAATCGACCCTTTAAAATGTGAATGTAAATGTCCAGAAGGAGGCGACTGTAAATGTTTGAATGATTCTCTCACATTAGATCTAAACTCTATGGTTTGAAGTGTTTGTTGGACAAAAGCAACACATTTGAATTTCCAGAGTAGAAAGGTCAGTTAGTTTGCTTTTCTATAACAAACCATGGACTAAATACAGTTTTTTAGCCTTAAATTTTTATTTTAGCGTCAAAAGAATCTAATTTATGGAACAGTATCTAATATATCTGTAGATAAAATGAAAAATGATTGTGGGCTCAACATTTCTGTGAGTATTTTTTCAGTAAAACCCATAAATCTGGATTGTTCTTCATCAAAAATGCAAAGAGTTGATGATAATTTGCTCAAACATGATGTAAAACACAATAATAAATGTGTTTAAAGCAGCTCTGATGTCACTCACATGTGTCTGAGGCTTTTACTTTGACAAAACCATCTACATTTGTCATATTTTGTCATATTCTGAGGTTAATCCCAGTTTGTTCCACTTCTTTTGCCTCCGTTCTGGATTTACAATGTGTTTATTTACTTTTAAAGGGTCTATAAAAGCATCACTTGTGGCAAAGTATGTAATATATGTTGAGTTGAAATTAAAAACTATTGCGGGCTCAAAAATTCTGTAAGTATTTGTCCAGTAAAATCTTAAAATGTGTGTTTCCTTCATTAAAATGTAAAAAACGGTTTATTGTAATTGTCGATCAAATAAACAAATAATGTAGAGGACACACCGCTCTGACGTCACTCACATGTGTCTGAGGCTTTTACTTTGACACTAAATCCTCTACATTTGTCAGATTTTGTCATATTCTGAGCTTAATCCCAGTTTCTCAGTCACATTCCACTTCACTTTTGCCTTCGCTCTGGATTCTGAATGTTTTTACGGACTTTTAAAGGGTCAGTGAACTCCTCGCTCTGAATTATTCGTACTCTGGTTTCGCCCGTCACTAACGACCACAAATGTCTCAGATTTTTAATTGGATGTGTCTTCACGGCTAACGATACGTATGTCAGGTGAACTTCATTGGTTTGAAAAACATTAGCTGTATTTAAGAATAAAACTGTTAGCGTAGAAGACACACCGACGGAGGGGTTGTTGGTTTGAATCCTGACAGCGGCGAGGCTTAACGAACCTGCAGTAAAGACGCGCCCTAAAGAGTCTCAGTAAACAAAACTCTATTAAATTATATTATACTAAATTAAATATCCAGCATCGCTTAAAATGATCCGAATTCAGAATTTTAATCTTATTTTGAGCCGTTTTGACTGGAAAAGCTTCGATTGCTGATGTGACGTAGACAATTCCACTGGTTTCAAGACATTTCTGCTGAAGAAAATGAATTTGTGAACAATGAACAATGACGTAAGTAAAAATGCTCACCTCATTGGCAGGATTTTAATCTTAATTTCAACAACTATGAAGAGTTAAGATGCATTTTCTTCATGGACATAGATTATTTTAGTTGTTTAAAGGTGTTTTTGACTTGTTTCAGGTCATTTCTTCTCGTTTCAAGCCAAATTGTCAGATATTTTTACTTATCTCATTAGCATTATCGTATAACCATCAGAAATGTCTACGTCACATCAGCAATTCAATGTCTTCCAGTCAAAACTGCTCAAAATAACATTAATATTCTGAATTCAGGTCATTTTAAGCAACGCCAGATATTGGATTTTTGCAGTGTAGCTTTCCCAGAGTGCAATCACTCCGAGGGGTTGTTGGTTTGAATCCTGACAGCGGCGAGGCTCAATGAACCTGCCCTAAAAAGTCTCAATAAACAAAACGGCTGCATAGTTTATAAAAGTGTAGCCCATTTCACCAAACGTCGATTGCATTTCCGGACTTTGCGTCTGGTTGCTCGCCCTGATTGTAGCTGGTGTGGATTCATCTTTACACTTCGCTCCTGTCTTTACTTTAACGCTTTCAAATTAAAATGTGACGCTGGCGATGGTGACGTCGAATGTCGTGCAACTGTTTAGGACCAAAGCTCAAGGCACATCGATTCGGAACGACTTGAGATGAACCAACGATTCTGAACTGATTTCACGCTGCAAAAAAGCGAGTTAAAACGTCCAGATTTCAGGAGATTCATCGAAGTTTTGGATGTTTTGACGAGTTAAGAATTTTCTTTTGGAAGGAACTGGATTATTTTACTCGTTTCAGTCCATTTCTGACTTGTTTCAAATTCAAAAGTCAAATTTTCTGCCACTGGGTTGAATTTATTTTATTATTTTGAGCTAAATTATCAAATAATCAGTCAAAAATAGCTTGAAACCAGTGAAATATGCTGCATCACATCAACAATTACATCTCAACGAATCAAAACTACACAAATCCAGACAAAAATTATAAATCCAAGCCTTTTTCAGCTTGAATTTAGATAATTTGGAGTGAAGATTAAGAAATAATGTATTGAAACAAGTCAGAAACGGTAAAATAATGTAGTTCCATCAAATAAATAGTCTGAACTAACCTGTCGAAACGTCTGGAATTCAGATTATTATCCTGAAATCAAGACATTTTAACTCATCTAGAGGTTCATTTTTGCAGTGCACAGATTTTCAAATTAAAGTGATGTTTTTAGTGAGGAGAGCTGGTTGGTTTTGAAGAGATTTACAAAACAAAAATCAAGTATCTGACATCAGGTTTGTACAATAGAGTGTCTTTGTCACTAACTACACCTACGCAAAATGCCACTAATACTAAAACATGCAGATTTTTTTGTACTTTTTGATCTTTTTTCTCTTAAATCCTTCGACGTGGGTCTGAAAGTGTGTCTTCTGTCCATTTGTACACGGTGGACAGAACAGACGGTGGATGGACGGCGAGCGGCGTGCGTGAAGCGGACACTTCTGCATAAGTGCGTCTGATTGGACGGCGCCTCTCGGAGACTCGGCCAATCGGAGTGCGGCTCGTTACCCGCGTTAGGATTATCGTGCGAAGGGAGAGCGGACTGATCGTCGCGTTACCTGATCGAGAGGACGTCCTGCAGCTTTCTCTGGACACAGAACCCAAAGACGTCCTTAAACAGAGACTCTGCAGCAAAACTCATCTTTAAATTTATTTTTTTTGTTCACTTTTCTCTCACATCTGGACTTTCAAACGTGTCCAACCTGCTCCTGATGTTTGATTCTTCCATTGAATCCACTTCATCCATAGATTTCTCTGACACTGTTTTCTTCAAATGCATTTTTAAAGATCATTAAAGTAGATCCACACAAACTGTACAATCTGGACTCAACACATTTAGACCAAACAAGGATTTGACTAAAAGCGACAAAAACGTGACTAAAAGCGACAAAAACGTGACTAAAAGCGACAAAAACGTGACTAAAAGCGACAAAAACGTGACTTAAAGCGACAAAAACGTGACTAAAAGCGACAAAAACGTGACTAAAAGCGACAAAAACGTGACTAAAAGCGACAAAAACGCAACTAAACAACAAAATGTGACTTAAATTCACAAAAAAACACGACTAAAAGCAACAAAATGTGGCTGAAAGTGAGAAAAAAGCAACTTTAATCAACAAAACGTGCACTCAAGGCGACAAAAATGCATCTAAGAGCAACAACAACGAGCCTAAAAGCGACAAAAAAACAAGACTAAACTCCAAAGGCCGTTTTCTTCAAATGCATTTTTGTCCCTCGAGACATAAAGATCATTAAAGTAGATCCACACAAACTGTACAATCTGGACTCAACACATTTAGACCAAACAAGGATTTAAAATCTAATCTAAAACTAATTTATTACAGTTTGAAGGGAAAAAATGAGGCCAAATTTGAATTTTTAGGACAATTTTCAGTCAGAGTCTCGGGATTCAAACTAAATAATATTGAGAGGCAGAAGCTCTTGCTGCTCTGCCACCGTGAACCCTATTTTTATAACTAATATGTTACAAAATGAACCAAAAAATTTAAACCTGGTTCCATTTTTCAGATTTAAATGTCACAAATATGTGGATTTTTAGTCGTTTAATTTCTGTGAGTAAACTACAGGGGAAGTTTAACATTGATATCTTTAAATTTAAGATTTTTCCCTGTTTCACCTGCAGAGTCTCGCCTTAGATAATTTCTTTTTCACTTTAAACTTTCGCTGCTCAGAGGGATTCCAGTGCATCGTTTCCTCGTCGAGCAAACGTCACATTCTTGTCTCGTGTCCATCGAAAGCAGCAGAACTCGTCTTTCTTCACGTGGGATTTGCCTTGTGAGAAATCTTTAACGTTTTCTCCTCAGAATAAATTACGGTGACTGTTTAAAACCGAATAAATTAAAGGGATACTTAGTTATGCCGTGCCCCAAATGGTGTCGAATCAAAAAATCTCCCACAAGGCTCGGTGTTCTGTCTTTTTTACCCCGATGTTTTGAGTCCAGAGGTGAGATCGGACTTGGACCAAAAGCAGATAAACTAGATATTTAACTACTCCACTCCAACAAAATTGCACTTTCCTCGTGACCATAATTCCACTGGTGCGGTTCAATCTCTCCTTTTCCTGTTTTAGGTAAACACCCGTCCAGACCTGCGACCCTGACTCGACAGAAGGGGCGAGCCTGCAGGAATCTCACAGGACGCAGAGGATTCCAGGTCTGGGAACCAAAAGTCTTAAATCTACTGCTGCACGACGTCACGGCAGAACGCTGTGCCACGTTTGATCTACTTTACATCTTTTTCGTCCGTGTTTTTTCCGCTAACACAGGGCTACACTCCAGAAATCAGGTTTTTAAAAGCGTCGTCTAGAAATAATTCAATACTGACTGATATCTATGATTGCGTAGCTTTCCCCTGCAAGAATTAAATATCCAGCATCGCTTAAAATGATCTGAATTCAGAATTTTCATCTTATTTTGAGCCGTTTTGACTGGAAAAGCTTTGACAATTCCACTGGTTTCAAGACATTTCTGCTGAAGAAAATGAATTTGCCAATGACTTAAGTAAAAATGTTCACCTCATTGGCAGGATTTTAATCTTAATTTCAACAATTATGAAGAATTAAGATGCATTTTCTTCATGGACATAGATTATTTTACTTGTTTAAAGGTGTTTTTGACTTGTTTCAGCTCATTTCTTCTCGTTTCAAGCCAAATTGTCAGATATTTTTATAACCATCAGAAATGTCTACGTCACATCAGCAATTCAATGTCTTCCAGTCAAAACTGCTCAAAATAACATTAATATTCTGAATTCAGGTCATTTCAAGCAACGCCAGATATTGGATTTTTGCAGTGTAGCTTTCCCAGAGTGCAATCACGTACGATTTAACGTCACCCAATTCAAATTCAAGCTCTGTTCAGTGCAAATTCTCCTGGATGTTTGTCAAAAGGAGCCTGGAAAGTCCTGTGCAGGTCATGGGGCTGTGATGGCGAGGCGTAGGACCTGGTTAGAAGGAGATGAACAAAAGAATGAGCCGTGAAGCCTCCCAGACAAACCGGCCTGATCCTCCGGCTGCGTCTAAAACCCGTTGAGGACTGGCCCGAGCCGCAGACCGCGCTCAGAGGCGGACACACCTTTGCATTGACTCGTGGCTCGTGGGGAAGCCAGCTTTGATTGTTCTCTCTTTTGAGGGCGTCGGACGGCGAGGAATGATCGCAGCTCGAGGAGAAAATGGAGAATTTACTGACAGTCGGTGGTGGTTTGACTCTATGCAACTTCTCACTGTTTAAACCAAGTGTCGCCGTGGTTCAGTTTAGTTTAAATCAACAAAAACGGCATGTCGTTTTGTTGACGAAATCAGGAAAATATGTTTAGTTTTCACAGATGAATTGTCTGTCGTTGTGTTTCTTCTGCTTTGGTGGAGCTTGGATCTCGTCTGCACTCGTCGCTGTCATTTGCTTCGTTTCAGTTTACAAAAATGTTATTTTAGTCACAGTTTTGGTCATTATGATTATCTAGTTTGCTGAAAACCGTGCGCTTTTGTCTCCAAAACATGCACAATGACAGGACTCTGTGTCAGACTGAGCGGAAACTAACGATTCTTTTGTTTGTGATTATTCTTTCGATTAATATTTATTTGTTTCGAAGGTGCATTGCCTGTAAATATCAGATTTTTACTAAATTTGACGAGATGAAACTGAGGTGATGCCGTTTGAGGAGGTCTATATCGACAGACAAAAGAGGTTTTTGATCAAAAACACTAAATGAACAGGTTCTTTTTGAAGTAATTCCTGTTTTGTACGAGTCATAATCCTCTTTCTTCAGCTCATGGCCAGTCTGTGTACGACCCAGATATCCATTATTCAATGCTAAATGAGTTGACAATTATCTCAATAATCGATTAGTCGCGATTAATTGATTAACTTGTTTCAGCCTTAGACTTGACAACACTCCTGGATGAATAAAGTTCCAATGAAAAACCTAATTTATACTTTTTAAATTGACTGTAATCAGGTGACACGTTCTTCTGTTTGGGTCGGGAGGAGGTTGCGGTGAAACACTGGCCTGATCCTGACACCACCAGAGTCTTGTTTTAAAGCTCAAAAAGTTGCATAGAGTTGTTCCAAGCAAAACTCTGCCGTGGAACCGTTCATTCTAAGGAGTGAAGAGGGAAACATGGCTCACGTCTGAGATGATGTGGGTCCTTTGGTTTGTCGCTGGGCGCTGTCCCTTTTCACAGGTTGCATATAAAACTGATGGGACTTTTTACACTGAGCAGGTCTCAAACCCTGTGCGTGAGTTTTACAGCAGAAAATGGAGATACAAACAAAATGGCTTCAGGTTTTGGGTTTGTCCACCTTTGAGTCTGGTCTGCGGTTCAAATCCCACCCGCTCAAACCTCAAACTTCACATGTAGTTCTTCAGCGAGCGTCTTTTTCACGCCTCGCTCCCGATCTTTCCTCAAAGGTCCGTGTCCGTTTGGAAAGATCTGTTCTGTGGCTTTTACAATTCTTTCGGAAAAGCCGTTTTACGTCCGTCCCTTTTGGGTAAGTAAGACTTTTAGGACAACAGTGAAAACACGGGGGCTTCATTCGCGCCCCCAAACAGTGCGGATATACGTTTGGATCGGACTCCGGTGGATTCTCGGAGGTCGGCCCCGTGGTTTAGCGTCCGTTCAGGCTCCGGGTTCGGACCTCTCCTGGTTTGGTTTCATGATTGACAGTCACTGGCACTAAATGTGGGCAAACAGCGCCCCCTCAGGTAAGTGTGTGGCGCGTGTCCGCTGTAGCCATGCTGATGCTGTGGTCGGTCGGAGGAGCAGAGTCTCGGAGGATAAATGGCGGCTGTTTTAAAGGGCGAGGGAGGGCTCACTGGTGCAGCTGGCGTCGACGTCACAGTTTGAGGAAAGAGGCTGCGGCGAGTCACAGCCTTATCCCAAGTACCACTGAAACACACAGAGGGTCACACTTAAAACATGTCACAGCCTTATCCCAAGTACCACTGAAACACACAGAGGGTCACACTTAAAACATGTCACAGCCTTATCCCAAGTACCACTGAAACACACAGAGGGTTAAACATGTCACAGCACACAGAGGGTTAAACATGTCACAGCACACAGAGGGTTAAACATGTCCCAGCACACAGAGGGTTAAACATGTCCCAGCACACAGAGGGTTAAACATGTCCCAGCACACAGAGGGTTAAACATGTCCCAGCACACAGAGGGTTAAACATGTCCCAGCACACAGAGGGTTAAACATGTCCCAGCACACAGAGGGTTAAACATGTCCCAGCACACAGAGGGTTAAACATGTCCCAACAGCACACAGAGGGTTAAACATGTCCCAGCACACAGAGGGTTAAACAGGCCCCGCCCTCATCCCGTGTACTACTTAAACACAGACAGAATTACACTCAAACATGTCGTATGTGAGAACAGACGAGTGAAACACAAGTCACTGTTCAAGAATGAATCTAAAATGGCAGTAGTTTTAAATAGTTTAATAACCCATATTTCTTATACAAAGGGCTGCAACAGTTAATGGACTAATGGTGACGATTAGATAAAACAGTGTTTCTCTGACGGTGATGTTTGTCTGGACTAAACCGACTCTAAAACACAAAGACTTTTATAACAAAGACAGTGGCATTATTAAATCAAAGAATCAAAAAACAATAATACACTTCTGATTTCCATCTAAATATTATTCATATAATACTCTAGAACAGTGTTTCCCAACCAGGGGTACGAGGACCCCAAGGGGCACGTGAGCAATTACCAGGGGGCACTTAGAACGATAAAGATAAAATGTACTTTTATCTGCGTAAAAAAGTGTAATTAGTAGTAAATTTAGCCTCTTTTTGAAGAATATACCATAAATATAATAAAAATAAAAAGATATAATAGTAATAATTGAATATGTTTGACTAGTAAACCCATTTATTTGCTTAAACTGAAGTTAAGGGGTACTCTTGAGTGTGAAACAAACTTTAGGGGGAACTCAAGACAAAAAAGGTTGGAACCACTGGTCTAGAAGACGTCTGTCCCACATTCCATCCTTCACTTGGTAAATAATGTATTTTAAAATATCTCAACATTCGATAAAAATATGAATCGTGTGACGTCGAACACTAAAATAATGGTTAGTGTTTGAACACTCCAGTCACTTCTGTACGGTTCACCCGCCACAGCTGCCCTGAGGCAGACTGACAGGGGCGAGGCTCACACTCTGCACCGTTACACACCTCATACTTAATGTAAATGCAGTGCCTTGCTCAACGACACAACAGCCTGCCTTGTACATTTGCACAGCAGATGAGCCTGAGGTCCAGGCTCAGGGTTCACTTCTGTTAAACTCATCAGGTCTGAGCCTCTGGTCCAGCAGGGGCCGCACAGACTCTCATTAACACAATGATAGGACACTCCAGCGTTAACCCTTCAGTCACAGAAGGATCACACACACCTCACGTGCCTCTCGCTCCACACTCTGACTGCAGACCTCGGGGTGTCTGAGCACAGAGGTTCAGTTGTCTTGTGTTTTGTCCGTGGAGTTGACTCATCACTGTCCTCTGCTCCTGCAGAGCTGCACTCTGCTCGCTCAGCACTTTCACTGGACTGTAGTGCAGACTGTGGCCTGTAGGGGGCAGTGTCAGGCCTGGATGGTGCGGCTCTGTGTCCAGGATAGATTTTCTCTCCCTCTTCTCTTCCTTTTCTGTCCGACTTAACAACACTTTTTATCTGTAAACTCCCAGAGACCAGAGAGGGACAAAGTGAACAGCTGCAGCTCCAGCTCAGAACACTCTTTACAACCAACTTCTGCTCCAAACTTTCTTTCATTTCAGCATTTAACCACCGGGAGAAAATAACAACGAAAACAATAAGGATTTAGACCAAACATACAGGAGCAGCCCCTTTAAACCCCGTCTGTGTGACCTCAGAGTTCTGCCCTGATGATGATGATTCTCTCACAACACTTTTATACTTTTGTTCTTTAACGTCGTCTTTTTCCCACCACTTCAGCGGCTCCTGTGAACTTTCTGCAGCGCGAACAAAGACGGTGTAAACCTGCGTCTAATCCATCTCGGACCGGTCACTATCGATCCACTGCACCTCCCCTCTCCTCGCTCTTTACCTCCTCTACCCTTTTCTCTCTCTCCGGCTCTTTTCACCAATGTTTCCCATTAATGGACCCTTTAAAGGTCTGTAAATAAACATCTGAATACGGGAGGCAGAAGTGAAGTGGGACAGAGTGTGATTCGCTGGGATTAACCTCAGAATATCACAAAATATGAAAAATGTACTACATTTGGAGATTTAATAGAGGATTATGACACACTTAGGGTTTTTGATGAAGCAAAATCCTGATTTTAAGGTTAAATCCTGACAGAAATGATACCTTTGTGGCAAGAAAACTGACATTTCTTCACTGTAAATCCAAATTGTTGCTTATTGTTCTTTAACATTAACAAAAATCATTAGCAATTTGGTGATGACAGGCTTTTTACAGGAATCGACACTAACCCTGGAGTCAGAAATGATGTGTTTGATTTAATGTATTCAGCCTTTTACCAGAAATAACTCGTTCAAAAAGAAAATATATATACACTACAAAGAAAGTAAAAAAGTCTTATAACAAGAAATAAATTCTTATTTTTTCTCTAGAAAGAAAAAAAATCTTATTTTAAGAAATCAAACCTGGCCTTTTCTTATTCAGATATATTTGCTCAAATCTGTTCTATTTTTGCTTGTAACAAGATACAAAGGTTATTTTGAATCTTATTTAACTGTAGACTAAGAGTATTTTTATTAATTTGAGTAAAAGTAAGAACACAAACATGTCTTGATATCATTATCAAGAAAAAAGCTGTAATTCATGGGAATAAATGAGATCATTTTACTTAAATCAAGCAAAATGTCCTTGAAATGTGATATCAATAAGAAATTATTGCTTACATTTTACAATTTTAAGGATATTTTTCCAACATCTCGTCTTAAAATGAGAAAAATATTCTTAAATTGAGCAACTTACAAACCAATCTTTACTGATTTATTCTTTCTTTGAGTATAATTTCCTTGAATCTGTTCATTCAGAACATTTGGCTTAAATCAAACCATTTACAGAAGCAACTGGATTAAACTGAGACGTTTTTTCTTGTTTTTTGACTTATTTTTTTCTTGATCATCAGAAAAAAAATCTTAAAACTAGTTTTCTAAGCAAGACATTTTTGCTTACCCCATTGGCAGATTTTTTACTTAAAACAAGCAATTTTAGTCCAATTTTAAGTGTTTTTTTCTTGTTTCTAGTGAGGCACTTTTTGCAGTGCAGCCCTTCATTTGTCAAACCAGACGATAAAAACATTCACACACTTCACTCAAACAACCACAACTTCATCAAAGTCAAAATGCTGTTTTAGTCGACCAAATGTTTTAATATACAGATCATTATTTTATCGTCCACTACGTCAGAAAAGACAAACACAGGGCCAAGTCTGACTCTTTATGGCTCTTTTATAGAAGCTCATTTGTTTCATCAGATTTTGAAGTTTAAATGCTGCAGAGTTTCTCTCTTTGAATTTTTTAACCTTCAATAAACATGTCATTTATTTGTTTTCATTTTCAGTCGGTGAAAAGCAGTTTGTGTTTTATTTTTCTCTGTGTTTTCTCTGTTTAAAAATTCAAAATTCACTTTAAATATTCAGTGCATCGATTTTTGAGCCTCGACAGAAGAAGAAGAAGAAGTAGAAGAAGAAGAAGAAGAAGTAGAAGAAGAAGAAGAAGAAGAAGAAGAAGAAGAAGAAGAAGAAGAAGAAGAAGAAGTAGAAGAAGAAGTAGAAGAAGAAGTAGAAGAAGTAGAAGAAGAAGAAGAAGTAGAAGAAGAAGAAGAAGAAGTAGAAGACTTTGACTTTACACTCACATTTATTAACAAGTCAATTCAATTCAATCAAGTCAAACCAAAACAACACAAAAAAACAATTCAACACGCAGCAGACAAATACAATCCGGATTCCATCACACATTTATAGATTAAAACAAAGTTCCCCGTCCCTCACTGCACACAGTGCCCTCCCTACTGTCCACACCAGCTCAAATTCCTCCAGCTCCCCCACCAATGTGCTGTACACATATTCCAGTTTGAGTCGTGCTGTGATCAGCTTCTTCATGAGGTCCACAGGATCTGTACAGCCCGACCCGACTCTCTCGTTCCTCCGAGTGAGCCAGATGCTCATTTTGGCCTGACCCAGCACATAGTTTGTTAAAACCACAGTTCGGCGCTGTGCAGGAGAATATTTGGGTCCAAACACGAAAAGCTCCCTGGATAGAGCTTGACCCAGTCTCTGAAACCAGTGTCCTAGGAGCGCAAAAAGGGGAGAGAGCCGTGGGCAGGACAGCCACAGATGTTCCAGTGTCTCCTCTTGATGGCAGGACACACACTGGCCGTCCGATCTCGGGTCAAAGTGGGCCACATGTCTGTTCGTGGCCACAGCCCCATGCACCACCCTCCACTGGAGATCCGCACAGCGTTTCTCTATAGGGGGCCGGTACAGGGACCTCCAGCAGCCTCGCGGAGAAGAACCTGGGGCCAACACCCTTGACCACCTGGACTCGGGAACACCCGCCAGGTCAGTTTTGTGGAGGACTTTGGTGGAGACGATATTAAGGTCCTTCTTTTCCACTGTGGACATTTCTGGGAGGACAGGGGTACTAAATGTTAAAAGACCATTGCTGCCACTCGTTCCTCCAGCTGCCCTCACAGACAGTGAGGGAAAAGGTGTAAGCCGTCCTGGTGGAAGAGATCCATAAATGCCCAGTGCCTCTCTAAAGCGCGCTGGTAGTCCACCCTGCACCTCCAGCAGCAGCCTCTGCAGCACTCGCACTGACCTCACCCCAGTGTCCTGGCTCAGCTGGGCTGCACTCTTCCACCCTCGCTGAACCCTCAGGTCAGCCAGCTTGGTCAGTCCGGCTGTGACAAAGGCCTGTCTCAACTGTGGTGAGTTCAACAAGCTGCTCCTGACCACAGGGTTATGAAAAAGGGGCTCTTGACCTGCGTATCCATACGGCTCCTCTCTGGAGCAGGCCAACACCAAGCTCCAGGCCTTCAGTGCAGAGCGATAAAAAGCAGATGTTCCCGACAAGTCAACGGTCTTAAGGTCCAGGAGGAAGAGATGTTTGTCGTATCCCAGCCTTTCCACTCCTCGCAGCAGGACGCCCGCTGTCTCTGTCCATAGCTGCTGGGGACCATAGAGGAAACGCTGTATAGCTCTTAGGCGCAGCGCCGCCAGTCGGCCGAAAAGGTCCACCAACCCCTGTCCTCCTTCATCCACAGGTAGGTAGAGCACTGCCGCTCTCAGCCAATGGAAGCCTCCCCAGACAAAATCCACCAACTTCTTCTGAATATTTGCCACCACAGCTTCTGGAGGTGGCAAAACAGTGAAGCGGTGCCAGAGACACGCGGCAGCCAGAGTGTTAGCCACCAAAGCTCTTCCCCTGTAAGACAGCTGAGGCTGAACCCAGGTCCATCGAGACAATCGGGCACTCACCTTTTCCACAAGACCTACCCAGTTCTTAGCCTGAAACGGCTCACTCCCCAGATACACCCCTAGGCACTTAATTCCTTCCATGCTCCACTGCAAACCACCAGGAAGGGTGGGCCTCGCCTCATGCACCCACTGTCCAAGAAGATAACCTTCACACTTACTCCAGTTCACCGATGCAGAAGAGGCACGCTCATAGAGGGAGAGCTTCTGCTGTAAAATCACCAGATCAGCCTGCCCAGTAACAACCACAGTGACGTCATCAGCATATGCTGACACCCGCAGGGGCTGTGTGGTCTGCTCCAGCAAAAGCCCCCCCAACCCACTCCTGAGCTGATGGAGGAGAGGCTCGATGGCAAGAACATAGAGCATTCCTGACAGAGGACAGCCCTGCCGGATGCCCCTCCTCACCTCCACCGGCCGGCTGAGTCCTCCCCCCACCTTAAGCAGCACTGTAGCACCTGCATATAAAGTCTTGATCCATGTTATAAAATCCCGGGGAAAACCAAAAGCATCCATGATGTTAAATAAGTATTTGTGGTCCACTCTGTCAAAAGCCTTCCTCTGGTCAATTGACAGGAGGCCAATGTCCAACCCCTTTACTTTTGCGATGTCAATAGTGTCCCGAATGAGAAAGAGGTTGTCCATGATAGTCCGGCCTGGAATGCAGTACGTTTGTGTGTGATGAATTATCGAGTCCAGCTGTTCCTTTAGTCTATTTGAAAAAACCTTAGCAATTATTTTGTAGTCTGTACAGAGCAATGAGACTGGTCTCCAGTTTTCCAGCGATGTAAGGTCTCCCTTCTTGGGCAGTAATGCCAAGACCGCTCTAGTACAGCTACGAGGAAGCCTGCATTGATTCAACGCTGCCGTGAAGACCGCGTACACATCCTCCCCCAACACTGGCCAGAACCTCTTGAAGAATTCTGCAGGCAGTCCATCGATCCCTGGGGCTCGGCCACCATTGAGCTGTTGCACTGCAGTAGTCATCTCCTCCAGGGTGACAGGAGAGGCCAAGGCTGCTGCCTCCCACTCCTCCAGCTTGGGTAACCCCTCTGCCATCCGCCCCTGACTGTCCTCGTCGCACTCACAGGCCCCGAACAGTTCAGAATAGAAGGCTATGGCCTCCTGCCGCATCAGTGATGGGTCAGACGTGACCACACCATTGGTCATTTTTAAATGCATAAGGTCACTACCCACTCTGCCTTTCTTTTCTAAATTAAAAAAATAGCGTGTAGGTGCATCGATATCGCAGAGTGCAGTAATTTTAGCCTTGACTAGCGCCCCCTTTGCTCTCTCATTCATAAAAGCCCCCAAGGCCTTCCTCTTGTTTACCCATGCACCTCTACTCCCCCTTCCTCTAGTAATTCCTTCGTCTAGAGAAGCTACCTCCCTCTCCAGTTGTTTGAGCTCCTCCCTCTCAGCGTAATAATATGATACAGACATGTATTGTTGCACAAACAATTTAATTTGAGTCTTCCCCACCTCCCACCACTTAATCACATCTATAAAATCTGTCTTCCTCAGTCTCCATTGCTCCCAGAACTCCTCAAAAGCCTTGATAAAATCTCTCTCCTGCAGCAGTCTTAAGTTCAAGCGCCAGTAGGGGCAACGCAATGTGCGCACTGGCAGAGAGTAGTCCAGTGTCACCAGGTGGTGATCTGAAAACCCAGTGGGGATGATTCCAGCACCTTTGACATGATTCCTTTGTAATTTGTTGATGTAGATCCTGTCCAGACGGGCTGCACTCACACTGCCTGCACTGACACGAACCCATGTGTACTGCCGTGCAGTGGGGTGGCACTGCCTCCACGTGTCCACAAGGTCGTTCTCCCTCAGCACACTGGCCAACGTTGCGGCTGCACTCGGATGCGGCTCTACAGTGTTCCTGTCCTGACTGTCTGTCGTGCTGTTCCAGTCCCCAGCCACTATTATTACAGAGTCACTATTAAAATCTTTCAGCTGCCTATTCAATATATGCACCAACCGGGTTCGACTTATGGGGGAGTTATGGGCATAGACATTTATTAAAACAAAATGTGTATCCCTGACTATTCCCTGCACTACCTGCAGCCTCCCCGCCTCCACCTCCAGGTGAGTGGCACTGCCCAGTCCAACCCGCTCAGACAACAAGACTGCCACTCCTGCACTCACATTGGACCCATGGCTCATGAATATTGGCCCTGACCAAACCCTGCTCCAGCCTGCCGCATTATCCTCAGTACTATGGGTCTCTTGTAAAAATAACACATCGATATGTTTCAGTCTCATTGTCTCAGCTACGGCCACCTGCTTCACTCGATCCCTGCCCCCATTAATGTTAAGAGTTCCTATTTTAATGCTCTCCATAGGAAGAAAGAAAAAGATAGAACACAGCAAGTAAAAACACACATAGAGAGAAAAACACCAATGTGCACAACCCATCAGTTATTTATCAGCTCCTGCTCCCCTTCTATCCTTTTTAATCCTTCCTACCAACTTCGCCAGCCTATACCTCTTCTTTTGACTTAACTGATCTATGCCAACTTGCTTTTTTATTTTTCTAACTGAATTAATAAATCCATCCACATCTGGGAAGAAATCCAGCACATTGACTGCCTTGTTCCCATAGGTGACATCCAGAAACTCATTGATGTCTTTGACAGTGTAAGGGGAGGGCTCATCTAGCCCCGCCTCCTGAGACATGTCTGAGAGCTGTGACAGTGTGTCATCCTCCACCATGTCCTCTTCTCTGTCCTCCCCATCTTCGCACTGCTCACCACATTGTTCACTCCTCCTCTCCTCTGCCCCACCACCTGCACTCCCGACCTCAGCGCTCTGTGACGGGGGCGGGACACTGTTGACGGTTTCGCTCTGCGTGTCCGTCTCCTGCTCTTGTTGTTCACTCTGCATTTCCTCGTTACCACTCATCTGCGGCTCACCAGAAACCCCTGCACCAGCCCCTGTACCTCCAGAGGGGCCGGGCTGCTCCTCATCTGTCTCCGGAGTCTCACCTGTTGGCGCCTCCGCTGCGCCTGCCTCCCGCTCGGACTCCCCGGCTCGGGGCTCACGGTGGGGGCATGACGCGCGCTTGTGTCCAACATCCCCGCACTCAAAACACCTCAAACTCCCTGAGCTCACGTACAGTGTGTAGTGCCTGTTTTCAAACTTTACTGCAAACGACACCTCAAGTGCACCGCTTGAATCACTCAGATACATAAAACACTGACGTCTGAGCGATTGTACGTGCTGCAGCCTCGCGTCTTTACAGCCGAGGCGCACCGGTTTCAAACCACTCGCTAACTTTCCAAACCGAACCAGCTCCCGCTCAATGTGCTCGTTAGGAATGAACGGTGGCACTCCAGACACCGTGACCCTCACTGATGGCACAAACAATGGAGACACCGACACAAATTCATTCTCCAACACCACCCCACTTTCTACCACGTTATGCACCAATTGCACCTGGCTCAAAAACGCGACCACCGCTTTGTTCATCCGTGAACCAAACACAATATTTTCATGGCCCACCTGCTCCCCCAGGGCCAACAATACCTGCTCTACGGTAAAACGTGGGTCAGCCACCACTCTGACCCCGTGTTTAAGTGACGGGGGCTGCGTGCCCTCATCCGAGAGGGACGCCATGCCCCGGCACCCACTGGGCGAACTCGCTCAAAACTCAACGCACTCAAAACTAGACAGTAACAGCTCTTACCTTCTCCCCGCAGAGTGACGACAGCATGAAAGATGGAAAGATGTGTCTACTCACTCACGCGCTTCCATTCCTCCACAAACACAAACCAGTCACACGCTCACACACGCGCACGTGCACCCGGCATGCAACAGACAACAGGAAGCGGAAAAGCGGAAGACAGAGAGAGAGAGAGAGAGAGAGAGAGAGACCGTCTAAATCGTCTGAACTGATCTTAACGAGTCAAAACGTCTGAAATCCAGATTAATCTCCTCAAATCAACACATTTTGACTCATATTCAAGTTCATTTTTCAGTGAACAAACTAAAAATAACTTGTTACGGCGCAGGATTGAAACGGATCTCGACAAAAAATGTATTTATACATGAGTTAAAATGTGTTGATTTGAGGAGATTAATGTGAATTTCAGACGTTTTGACTCGTTAAGATCAGTTCAGACGATTTATTTGATGGAACTAGATTATTTCAAACCATTTCTGACGTGTTTCCGTACATTATTTCTTAATCTTCAATCCAAATGATCTAAAATGTTAATCTATCTAATCTTAAAATGGCTTGAATTGATCATTTTTATCTGGATTTGAGACGTTTTGACTCGATGGGATTTAATTGTTGATGTGATGCAGAATATTTCACTGGTTTCAAGGTGTTTCTGACTGAAAATTCGATAATTTATCTAAAAATAAGAAAATACATTTGTCAGTGAGTAAAATGATCTTAACCCAGTGACAGATCATTTGGATTGAAATAAGAAATAACGGATTGAAACAAGTCAGAAACTTAACGAGTCAAAACGTCTCAAATCCAGATAAAAATGATCAATTCAAGCCATTTTAAGCCTTGGATAGATTAACATTTTAGATCATTTGGATTGAAGATTAAGAAATAATGTTTGAAACAAGTCAGAAACAGTAAAATAATCTAGTTCTATCAAATAAATCGTCTCCACTGATCTTAACGAGTCAAAACGTCTGAGTTTCACATTAATATCCTCAAATCAACACATTTTAACTCATCTAGAAATACATTTTTTGTCGAGATCTGTTTCAATCCTGCGCCGTAACAGATTATTTTTAGTTTTTAGACCCCGTCCTGGTTCAGTCCTGGTTCAGTCCTGGTTCAGTCCTGGTTCAGTCCTGGTTCAGTCCTGGTTCAGTCCTGGTTTAGTTCTGGTTCAGTCCTGGTTCAGTCCTGGTTCAGTCCTGGTTCAGTCCTGGTTCAGTCCTGGTTTAGTTCTGGTTCAGTCCTGGTTCAGTCCTGGTTCAGTCCTGGTTCAGTCCTGGTTTAGTTCTGGTTCAGTCCTGGTTCAGTCCTGGTTCAGTCCTGGTTCAGTCCTGGTTTAGTCCTGGTTCAGTCCTGGTTTAGTCCTGGTTCAGTCCTGGTTCAGTCCTGGTTTAGTTCTGGTTCAGTCCTGGTTCAGTCCTGGTTCAGTCCTGGTTCAGTCCTGGAACTCGAGGAGGAAAACTTGGAGACCCTCTGCACTTACGGCAAATAAATCACCACATTCCCTAAAAAGAACTGCCCAAAGATGAAACGCAGACCAATGGGAGCTCTGCCAGCGCCTCCTCCCTCCTCCTCCCCCTCCGTGCTTCCTCGCTCACCCCCCCGTGCTTCCTCGCTCACTCACTCACTCCTTCCTCGCCTCCTCACTTCCTTCCTCACTTCCTTCCTCACTTCCTTCCTTCCTTTCTTCGTTTTAACTCGGGTTCAAGTTCAGCTCCGTCTTAGATCATGTCTGGTTGCCGCTGACAACGAGACGCTCGGGACGTGACTCCCATCGACAACACCCTTCCTCCCCCCGTGCTTCCTTTCCTCCTCATCCTTCCTCGCTCACTTCCTCGCTCGCTTCCTTAAAGTGCTCGTCCAAGTTGGGCAGAGATGTGCAAGAATGAACGTCCGGATGAGCTAAAATGTCTTAGTTCAGGATATTAATCTGAAGTTTGGACGTTTTGACTCGTTAAGATCAGCTCAGACGATTTATTCGATGGAACTAGATTATTTTACCGTTGTTTCAGGACATTATTTCTTACTTCAATCCAAAAAATGTACATCTATCCAAGCTTAAAATGGCTTGAATTGATCATTTTTATCTGGATTTCAAACGTTTTCACTTAATTGTTGATGTGACGCAGATTATTTCACAGGTTTCAAGATATTTTTGACAGATTATTTTATAGTTTAACATAATAAAATGAATTGCCAGTGGAGTAAGTACAATGATCTTAACCCTGTGGCAGATAATTTGACTTGAAGTAAGAATAATGTATTGAAACGATCAGAAAAGGTTTGAAACAAGTGAAATAATCGAGTTCCATCAAAAAAAAAATCTTAATTTGTCAAAACATGCAAAATTTAGATGAATATTCTGAAATCTAGACATTTTAAAAAACACAATGAAAACAAGGACTGACCGAAAAAAGAGAGAAAATGGTCAGTATTTACAATTCAAAATCTGATGGAACACATGATCTTTCACAGACTCTGAGGTTCCTTTTTTGGAAAATCACACATTTTTGAAGTTTTTTGTGTGAAGTGTGTGGTTTCTGAGGCATTTTCTCCTCAAAATAGACTTGATTTCTTCCAGATTTTTGGTGATTTGGTGCTTACGCTCCCAGGAACGACGCTCTAAAGCACGTTCTTGTCCAGCGGCGACTCTCAACCGCCTCGTTACGTCTTTTCTGGGTTTATTTTTGCGGCGTAACTTGCAGTGTAGTTTAAGGCGAGACTTAAGCAAGACTTTTTTGTTTTTTGGTCGATTTTCTCTCTCAACACATCGACTTTCAAACGTGTCTGATCTGCTCATGTGACGTCACTCAGACGGAGCAGGAATCTCATAAAATGACAAAGAAGTAAGTGATCGGGTACGGGGCCCGAGGGGTACGGGGCCCGAGGGGTACGGGGCCCGAGGGGTACGGGGCCCCGAGGGGTACGGGGCCCGAGGGGTACGGGGCCCGAGGGGTCCAGGGGGTCCTTGGAATGGTCTCAGGTTTTAAATGAAGATGAAATGTACTTTTATCTGAATAAAAAAAGTGTCATTAGTTGTACATTTAGCGTCTTTTTGGAGGATCTTGGACCATAAATCTAATTAAAATAAAAATATATCAGTAATAATTGACTATATTAAACTAGTAAACCTATTTATTTCTCCAAAACTCACGGTAAAGTGTCCTCTGAGTGTGAGACAAAGCTTAGGGGGATCCATGGTCCCTGTGAAGATGTCGTCAAGCAGCATTTTTTCCCTTCCCTTTGGTTAAAATCTCCTTCTCCCTGGCCTTTGTGTTCTAAACCAGTGGTTCTTAAACTAGGGGTCGGGACCCCAAATGGGGTCGCGAAATGATTTCCGGGGGTCCCCAGATGATGAGGAAAAATGTATACAGTAGTGTTAAACAAGGCTGGACCCCCTTCAAATGCAGCGGTAAATGTAGATTCTTATTTGTCGGCCGATCAGAGGCATTTTCTAGGTCTGTATGCTCTAAATAAAGTCAAACATTAGACATAAGGCTAATTTATCACTGTGTGTCGCCTGTTTTTTGTGTTTGGGGGTCGTGAAAGTGAACTATTGTTATTTTCGGGGTCACGACTGAAAAACTTTGAGAACCACTGCTCTAAACAATCAATCGATTAATCAAAAGATTAATTGCCAGACTAATCGATTACCAAAATAATCATAAGTTGCAGTCCTATTTCTAAGGCTGTTTTCTTAAAATGCATTTTGTCCCTCGAGACGTAAAGAATCAGATTTAGACCAAACACAAGGATTTAAGATCTGATTCTAAAACAGATTTATTTAAGTTTTAAGTAAAAAAATGAGGCAAAATTCTCAAGACAATTTTCACTCCAATCTAGTTATAAATAAGAAATCCAAACCCTCTCTGTACATTTTTATAACTAATATGAACCAAGAAATGAATCAAGAAATTTAAACCTGGTTCTGTCAATTTTTCAGATTTAAATGTCCCAAATATGTGACATTTTTGGCCATTTTTACATAAAATGCCTTATTTCTACATGAAAAATGACATGATGAAAAACTTGTGATACATTTCTCTTACATTTCTGTGAGTAAAGTTTAAATCTAATATTTTTCCTGTTTCTCCTGCAGCGTCTCGTGTTTTTCGACCCGACGCCTCAATCAAACTCTAACCTGCGCTGAATAAATGTCACCTGCACGTTTAGCGCCCCCCGCCTGGCCCTGTGCATATTTAGGACTTCAGACTAAACTAATCCTGGAACCGAACCTGAACCAGACCCAGGACTTGACCAGGACCTCTCCGTCTTTAACTGTTGAGTGTAATCCATTTATCGTGGGGTCAGAGCGTCCCCACTTTGCAGATTAGAGGGCTCTGGCTCTGGTCCCGAAGTGGGCGAGTGTTCTGGGGACAGCGCTGCAGAGACAGGAGAGAGGGGGGAGAGAGAGCGAGGGGGGAGGGCGAGGGGGGAGAGCGCCAGCAGAAAGTCCCGCGTCAGCAGCTCCTATTGATTAAAACCTAACCCCAGCCTCTCCTCTATCACTACAGCACTCTGCGCAGTGGAATTACAACCAGACACGGCTCTGAGGGGAGCGCGGCAGGACAGGCAGCCACGGCCTCACCCGCACTCCCCCGCACTCACCCGCACTCACCCGCACTCACCCGCACTCACCCGCACTCACCCGCACTCACCCGCACTCACCCGCACTCACCCGCACTCACCCGCTCGCCTCCCCCGTCAGGAGACACGCACAGGGGTAGAACCGACCCAAACAGAGCCGGTGCTGAAACTATTAAAGCTGCACTGGGGAGGATTCTGTGATATAAACTCCTGTCTGTCATTCGTCCTGTTAAAGGAGTTTTTATTGTCCAAAAGGTACTCGGTTTGTCGCTTGTTTCCCGGAGATTGTTTGGTTTGATTCCATTTTCTGGAGTGTGTTTCAGACCCTCCACCTGCAGGGTCTTCATCAAAAACACAGCTTTAGCGTTCAGTTTCATTCACGCTGTTTTGAAGAACGTCAAACACACTTCCTGTTGAACTCCTTTGACTTCATACGTCATTTATCAGAGAATCTTCTGCTGTTTTTAGTCCTTAAATCATGGCCAAACTCGATCACTGCTGCAGCAAATCCTCACAATGATGTCTTTTCAGCGCTACACTGCAAAAAGTGCTTTACTAGAAACAAGAAAAAAAACTTAAAATTGGACTAAAATTGCTTGTTTTAAGCAAAAATGTCTTGCTTAGAAAACTTGTTTTAAGATTTTTTTTTCTGATGATCAAGAAAAAAAATCTTAAAACAAGAAAAAACGTCTCAGTTTAAGGCAGTTGCTTCTGTAAATGGTTTGATTTAAGCCAAATGTTCTGAATGAACAGATTCAAGGAAATTATACTCAAAGAAAGAATAAATCAGTAAAGATTTGTTTGTAAGTCGCTCAATTTCAGAATATTTTTCTCATTTTAAGACGAGATGTTGGAAAAATATCCTTAAAATTGTAAAATGTAAGAAATAATTTCTGATTGATATCACATTTCAAGGACATTTGGCTTGATTTAAGTAAAATGATCTAATTTATTCCCATGAATTACAGCTTTTTTCTTGATAATGATATCAAGACATGTTTGTGTTCTTACTTTTACTCAAATTAATAAAAATACTCTTAGTCTACAGTTAAATAAGATTCAAAATAACCTTTGTATCTTGTTACAAGCAAAAATAGAACAGATTTGAGCAAATATATCTTAATAAGAAAAAATAAGATTTTTTTCCTAGACGAGATTTTTTTTTTCTTTTTAGAGAAAAAATAGGAATTTATTTCTTGTTATAAGACTTTTTTACTTTCTTAAAATCCACTTTTTGTAGTGTAACTTGAAGAAACATTTGGGGTTTTTTGTATAAAACATGAGATGCAAATTTAAGGCACTCAACGGCAGGTTTAAAGGAGAATAACATTATGAAAAATGCAGAATATTTTTCCTTTAACGATTTCCTTAATATTTACAAAATGCACACTCAAGATTATAAAGATTGCAGAAGATCAAGCAATAACGAAAATACCAAGAAACTCGACTCTAAAACCTCCAGTGAAGCTCATTTTGTGTTTTCTCCTTTTTGTTTGGTCCATTTAGACACAGAAGGAGGCGACTGGAGCGAAGTGAAGTCGTCTGTAAATGTTTGAATGATTGTCTCACATTAGATCTAAATTCTATGGTTTGAAGTGTTTGTTGGAAAAAAGCAACACATTTGAATTTCCAGAGTAGAAAGGTCAGTTAGTTTGCTTTTCTGTAACAAACCATGGACAAAATACACTTTTCTCGCCTTAAAATTGTATTTTAGCTTCAAAAGAATCTAATTTATGGAACAGTATCTAATATATCTGTAGATAAAATGAAAAATGATTGTGGGCTCAACATTTCTGTGAGTATTTTCCAGTAAAACCCATAAATCTGGATTGTTCTTCATCAAAAATGCAAAGAGTTTATCATAATTTGCTCAAACATGATGTAAAACACAATAATAAATGTGTTTGAGCCTCTGATGTCACTCACATGTGTCTGAGGCTCACACTGAACCGTCACATTTGTCATATTTTGTGATATTCAGAATCAGAATTACTTTTATTTATTCTTTAATACTCTTTAATATTATATTCTGAGGTTAATCTCAGTGAATCACATTATGTTGCACTTCGCTTTTTCATTCTGAATTTAGAATGTTTTTTAGACTTTTAAAGGGTCTATAAATCTTTATTATCCTGATAATAATTAATTCATTGCTTCATCGTGTAATGCAGTGTTTCCCAACCAGGGGTACGAGGACCCCAAGGGGTACATGAGCAATTACCAGGGGGTACTTGGAACGATAAAGATAAAATGTACTTTTATCTGCATAAAAAAGTGTAATTAGTAGTAAATGTAGCATCTTTTTGAAGAAGAACCATAAATATAATAAAAATAAAAAGATATAATAGTAATAATTGAATATATTTGACTAGTAAACCAATTTATTTGCCTGAAACTCAACTTAAGGGGTTACTCCTGAGTGAGACAAAGCTAAGGGGGTACTTGGGACAAAAAAGGTTGGGAATCACTGGTGTAATGGACCAAACGCTCACAGCTTCGGTCCGGTCCTCTCTGTCTTTGTGGAGCGGGTTTCACACCGTCCTGTCTCTGTGGAGCGGGTTTCACACCGTCCTGTCTCTGTGGAGCGGGTTTCACACCGTCCTGTCTCTGTGGAGCGGGTTTCACACCGTCCTGTCTTGACTTCACTCACATTTGGAGACGTTTCCGTTTGTGCTTCTAGTTCTGTAAAAGTAGACGCTGGAACAGTGTTTGAACCGGAGCAGATCAGGATCACAGCGAAAGTGAAAAAGTAAAAGTCGATCTGAGCGACTCAGAGCGGCTCACGTTCAACACTGGAACCAAAAACATTATAAAACATCACGACACACGCTTTTGTGATGAAGAAAAATCCTGATGTTTAGGTTTTATTGGACAAAAACTCACAGAAATGTTGAGCACATCTTTCACCACAAACTATTGTTTTTGTGAAGCTCAAATCCTTTTGAGGCTCGAAATTTGTATTTTTCCATCTTTGAAAATAGAAAAGCTAACGAACTGACATTTCCTTTCCACAAATTATTTATTTTTCTGTTAAAAAGACTTAAAAAGATCATTCTATAGTATTAATATGTCACTTAATCATGGTCATTATGTTAAGATGAGACGCTGCAGGTGAAACAGGAAAAAATATTACACTTAAAGATGTTCAATGTTAAACTTCTCCTGTAGTTTATTCACAGAAATGTAAGAAAAATTACATTACAAGTGTCTCATCACGTCATGTTTTTAGAAATAAAGCATTTTATGTAAAAACAGCCCAAAATCCACATATTTGTGACATTTAAATCTGAAAAATGGACAGAACCAGGTTTAAATTTCTTGGTTTATTAACATTGGACACAGATTGGGCTGAAAATTGTCTTAAAAAATTCAAATTTGGCCTCATTTTTATTTTATTTAAAACGTCAATAAATGTTTTTCAGAATCCTCCTTAAATCCTTGTTTGGTCTAAATGTGTTGAGTCCAGATTGTACAGTTTGTGTGGATCTACTTTAATGATCTTTAAAAATACATTTGAAGAAAACAATGTCAGAGAAATCTATGGATGAAGTGGATTCAATGGAAGAATCAAACATCAGGAGCAGATTGGACACATGAAAGTTAAAGTGAGAGAAAAGTGAACAAGAAAAGAAAATATTAGTTTTTCCTGTAGAGTCTCACTTTAAGGTTTCTATCTCAGAATTTTCAACATTCTGATGCGTTTTAAAGAATCTACAATGATTCATTCTTTTCTAAAAACTGCTCACTTTCTCCGACGACACAGACTCAGACCAGCACGACATAAAACATGTCCAGATGAGTCAAAATGTCTTGATTTGACCATATTAATCTTAAAATCAGACGTAAAATCAGTGGAGACGATTTATTTGATGGAACCAGATTATTTGACTTGTTTCAATCCATTATTTCTTATTTCAATCCAAATGATCTGTCACTGGATTAAGATCATTTTACTTACACCACTGACACATTTATTTTCTTATTTTAACCAAAATGATCGTATGATCATCAGAATCAGAATCAGAAAAGGTTTATTGTCGTTGTCAAAATTCACAAACAGGAACTTGCTTCAGCATAAAGTGCAACATAAAACAATGAATAAAATATAATAAAATATAATAAAATATATAAAAGAGGCATGAGTAAGATTAAGAATAAAATAAAATAAACTAAGACTAAATACAGATGTACAGTTGGCAGACAGTGCAAATGTTCAAATCAGTGAAATATTCTGCATCACATCAACAATTAAATCTCATCGAATCAAAACTCCCCAAAAATCCAGATAAAAATGATCAATTCAAGCCGTTTTAAGCCTTGGATAGATTTACATTTTAGATCATTTGGATTGAAGATTAAGAAATAATTTATTAAAACAAGTCAGAAATGGTTTGAAATAATGTAGTTCCATCAAATAAATAAAGCCTCCACTGATCTTAACGAGTCAAAACGTCTCAAATCCAGGTATAAAAATGATCAATTCAAGCCGTTTTAAGCCTTGGATAGATTTACATTTTAGATCATTTCGATTGAAGATTAAGAAATAATTTATTAAAACAAGTCAGAAATGGTTTGAAATAATCTAGTTCTATCAAATAAATCGTCTCCACTGATCTTAACGAGTCAAAACGTCTGAAATTCACATTAATCTCCTCAAATCAACACATTTAACTCATGTTCAAGTTCATTTTTCAGTGAACAAACTAAAAATAACTTGTTACGGCGCAGGATTGAAACAGATCTCCACAAAAAATGTATTTATACATGAGTTAAAATGTGTTGATTTGAGGAAATTAATGTGAAACTCAGACGTTTTGACTCGTTAAGATCAGTTCAGACGATTTATTTGATGGAACTAGATTATTTCAACACATTATTTCTTACTTCAATCCAAATGATCTAAAATGTTAATCTGTCCAAGGCTTAAAATGGCTTGAATTGATCATTTTTATCTGGATTTGAGACGTTTTGACTCGATTGGATTTAATTGTTGATGTGATGCAGAATATTTCACTGGTTTCAAGGTGTTTCTGACTGAAAATTTGATAATTTATCTAAAAATAAGAAAATACATTTGTCAGTGAGTAAAATGATCTTAACCCAGTGACAGATCATTTGGATTGAAATAAGAAATAACGGATTGAAACACGTCAGAAACAGTAAAATAATGTAGTTCTATCAAATAAATAAAGCCTCCACTGATCTTAACGAGTCAAAGCGTCTGAGTTTCAGATTAATATCCTCAAATCAACACATTTTAACTCGTCTAGAAATACATTTTTTGTGGAGATCTGTTTCAATCCTGCGCCGTAACAAGTTATTTTTAGTTTGTTCACTGGAAAAATGAACTGGAATATGAGTTAAAATGTGTTGATTTGAGGATTTTAATGTGAAACTCAGACGATTGACTCGTTAAGATCAGTGGAGAGTATTTTTATGATAGAACTAGATTATTTGACGTGTTTCAATCCATTATTTCTTATTTCAATCCAAATGATCTGTCACTGGGTTAAGATCATTTTACTCACTGACAAATGTATTTTCTTATTTTTAGATAAATTATCAAATTTTCAGTCAGAAACACCTTGAAACCAGTGAAATATTCTGCATCACATCAACAATTAAATCCCATCGAGTCAAAACGTCTCAAATCCAGATAAAAATGATCAATTCAAGCCATTTTAAGCCTTGGATAGATTTACATTTTAGATCATTTGGATTGAAGATTGCCGTTGCCGTTGGATTGAAGATTGAATAATGCTGTTGTGTCCTTGGGCAGGACACTTAACCCACCTGGCCCCCAGTGTCTGTGTACACTGGTGTATGAATGTGTGAGTGGATGGGTGACTGGTTCCTTGATGTAAAGCGCTTTGAGTGCCTTAAAAAAGGTAGAAAAGCGCTATATAAATGTGACCATTTACCATTTACCATTTAAGATTAAGAAATAATGTTTGAAACAAGTCAGAAATGGTAAAATAATCTAGTTCCATCAAATAAATAAAGCCTCCACTGATCTTAACGAGTCAAAACGTCAGATTAATATCCTCAGAAGTCATTTTAGCTGCTGTGTTCGTGGATCGTTGGTGTTTGCGGGACACACTTCTGTCCCGGGACACACTTCTGTCCGGGGACACACTTCTGTCCGGGACACACTTCTGTCCGGGACACACTTCTGTCCGGGACACACTTCTGTCCGGGACACACTTCTGTCCCGGGACTCACTTCTGTCCCAGGACACACTTCTGTCCAGGACACACTTCTGTCCAGGACACACTTCTGTCCAGGACACACTTCTGTCCGGGACTCACTTCTGTCCGGGGACTCACTTCTCTCCCGGGACACACTTCTGTCCGGGACACACTTCTGTCCGGGGACACACTTCTGTCCCAGGACACACTTCTGTCCGGGACACACTTCTGTCCGGGGACACACTTCTGTCCGGGACACACTTCTGTCCGGGGACACACTTCTGTCCGGGGACACACTTCTGTCCGGGGACACACTTCTGTCCGGGACACACTTCTGTCCAGGACACACTTCTGTCCGGGACACACTTCTGTCCAGGACACACTTCTGTCCAGGACACACTTCTGTCCAGGACACACTTCTGTCCCAGGACACACTTCTGTCCGGGACTCACTTCTCTCCCGGGACACACTTCTGTCCCGGGACTCACTTCTGTCCGGGACACACTTCTGTCCGGGACACACTTCTGTCCCGGGACTCACTTCTGTCCGGGACACACTTCTCTCCCGGGACACACTTCTGTCCGGGACACACTTCTGTCCGGGGACACACTTCTGTCCGGGGACACACTTCTGTCCCGGGACTCACTTCTCTCCCGGGACACACTTCTGTCCAGGACACACTTCTGTCCAGGACACACTTCTGTCCAGGACACACTTCTGTCCGGGGACACACTTCTGTCCCGGGACTCACTTCTCTCCCGGGACACACTTCTGTCCAGGACACACTTCTGTCCCGGGACACACTTCTGTCCAGGACACACTTCTGTCCCAGGACACACTTCTGTCCAGGACACACTTCTGTCCAGGACACACTTCTGTCCCGGGACACACTTCTGTCCCGGGTCGGTTACAGTCGAGTCTGGAGCGACACATTTGAATAAAGACGCAGAGACAGAATAAAAGCCCGAGGACATTAACTGCAGCAGACAGGTCCCGGACAGCGCTGCACAGTTCGTCTCACTTACAGGCGCGTCCATTAGACCCCCGGCCCCCCCGCGCCTCCCCCGCCCGCCTCCCCCCCGGTCCCGTGCGGAGGGTGTGTCTTCTCTGCTGACTCAGCCGCTCGCTCAGACACTGTGAGTCATCGTTCCGTGTTTTATCGCTCCGACGAGGGTTCACCTTGAGGACTGCTGCTCCGGGCCGCGGCCGGGGAAAGCACCGCGCCTGAAACCCGACACGTCCCGCATCGATCCGGGGCCCGCGCTCCCCCCACCCCACCCACGCACACACACACACACAGTACACACACACAGTACACGACACACTCTGCAACAAAAGGAATCTCTGCTGGAGTTACAACGGCCCAAACAGCTCAGACTAGTGTTGGGTTCAAGTCGCAGAATGAAGTTGTTGTTGTTTTTCTGAAAAGTATCTGCGTAATCATTATTTGCAGACACAGAAGAATCAGAATCAGAAAGTGGTTTATTGCCGTTGTCAGTGAAATTCACAAACAGGAACTTGCTTTGGCGTGAGGTGCAACATAAAGCAATGGATAAAACATAAAAATATATAAAAAGGCATGAATAAAATTAGAATAAAATAGACTGAGATAGACTGAGACTATATACAGAATATACCGAGAAGACGTTGAAAGGAAAAGTATTGTGCATTTTTCATTTTGTTATTATCCTTTAAACATGATTTTGCATCTTATGTTTTAAAACAAAAAAAGTTTCTTGTTCATTCTCTGCCCTGTGATCAGTCACTATGAAATGACACTTACATCCAGCAGGTGGCGCCAGGGCTACATACAATCTAGTGAAGTTAACGCTTAAAAGACGTCATTGTGTGGATTTGCTGCAGCAGTTATCGAGTTTAGAGGCAGAAATGAACAGAACGAGTTTAACGATGACTTAAAACAGAGGGAGACTCTGATCGAGGGAGTTCAGCAGGAAGTGTGTTTGACGCTCGGAGGGAGAGGATTTTCTAATAAACATTCATCAAAACAGCGAGAATGAAACTGAAGGCTAAAGGTGTGATTTTGATGAAGAACAGGGTTAAAAGCTCAAAGTAAATTTAGCATAAAATGTGCTTTAGAGACTCTACAGGCAACACGCTTTTGTTTTTTCTTCAGTTTTTTGTTTTTGGGTCAGTTTTCTCTCACATAAAGATCAGCCTTAAAGTAGATCCACACAAACTGTACAATTTGGACTCAACAGATTTAGACCAAACACAAGGATTTAAGATTTGATTCTGACACGACTTTTACAGTTTGAAGGAGAAAAAATGAGGCAAAATTTGAATTTTTAGGACAGAATTCAGTCAAATCTAGTTTAAACCAAATAATAAATCCAAATCCCCTCTGTGTTACAAATGTTACAAAATTAACCAAGAAATTTAAACCTGGTTCTGTCAATTTTTTCTCTTTTAAATGTCCCAAATATGTGGATTTTTGGCAATGTTTACATAATTTTTATTATTTCTACATGAAAACATGACATGATGAAAAACTTGTAATATATTTTTTCTTACATTTATGTGAATAAACTACAGGAGAAGTTTAGGAGAAGTCTTTGAATTTAAGATGTTTTCCTGTTTCACCTGCAGCGTCTCACTTTAAAGTGTCACTGGTTGGAATGATTTTATTGAAATGCAGCTAAAAGAATTATATTTAAGATTATTCTTAACATTTTTTCCACATTTTAACCTTGGCTCACACCAGGTTGATGTTTGCACCGAGCTGAGGGCCACGATGGTCCCCGTGATCGTTAATGATGACGTCACACACAGAACACTTTCTCTCTTCTGGGTCCTTGTCGCCTGTCGCTGATTGTGAACTGTTTTTTTTTTGGTTTTTTTCATGTAATAAAGTAGAATCCGTGTTGTTCCAGCACAGATTTATTGTAGAAGCAGCTCTGGGTGTCGTCTGCGTCTGATTATAGAGTGTTTTATTCATAGAACTATAATAAAACCTGAAGATGAATCCAAAATGGCCGCCCTGTTCCTCCTGTGGCCTGAGCTCATTGGTTCATGACCCCAAAAAAGTTTCTTACTTCCGCATTTACTTCCTGAAACGGAGGCGGCCATCTTTGTTTTAGGGCGCCACGTGACCACAATCCCCCACTTGATAATGTGACATTATAATCACAGACAGGACTGAATTATTATCAGTATTTAAATAAAATAGAAGGAAATGTTCTTTTCTACCGTTTATAAAATCACACAAATTACCGTTTTTATCTGAAGTGACGTCACACAAACATGTGTGAGTCACATGAACGAGCGTCGGACGATACAAACAGAAGCTCGTGGAAAAGGCTCGACTAGAGACACCTGTAAGTTGTATTTTATTTCATTTCAGACGCTTCACGTGTGTCTAACATGAAGAACACAATTACAATCACACAAGCTAACGCTAACACAAAGACCTGCAGCTGCTGGTCGTTCACGTCGCTCAAAGCATCATGGGGGATTGTGGTCACGTGGTGCCCTAAAACAAAGATGGCCGCCTCCGTATCAGGAAGTAAAGCAAAGATGGCCGCCTCCGTATCAGGAAGTAAAACAAAGATGGCCGCCTCCGTATCAGGAAGTAAAACAAAGATGGCCGCCTCCGTATCAGGAAGTAAAACAAAGATGGCCGCCTCCGTATCAGGAAGTAAATGCGGAAGTAAGAAACTTTTTTGGGGTCATGAACCAATGAGCTCAGGCCACAGGGAGGAACAGGGCGCCATTTTGGATTCATCTTCCAGGTTTTATTATAGTTCACAGTGTGCCGTGCAGCTCCATCTCAAAGACACAAAGGCATTTTCAGGTGAAACTCCTCCCAGGGGGCGGGGCTTAGTCAGCCTTGACCAGTTAGAATTTGAGTTTCTCTGACCAGTTCCTCAGATTGAAAACTACTTTTGGATGGAAGTCAAAACGTCTTGGTTTTTAAAACTGTCCAGATGAAACGTCTCAAACCGAGTCTCACTCCTGGACCAATGAGACGCTGATCGTTTAACCATGTGACCCTCGATGGAAGAGCACCCCCTGCTCCAGTGTGATGGCATCAGTATGTTTTAGAACTCTGCTCTACGTCCTGATTTTCATTTCAATTGATTCTAATTTTGTTTCACAAACTGACAATTGATTGGTGTACAACTATCTTTTACATTTAAAACAGGTTTAATTCACCAAATAAAACAAAAACTAGAAAATCATAAAAACCTGTCACACTTTAACTTTGTCTCTAGACGTCGACACGTGTCCAGGTGAAGTTTATTCACCTTATTCGGCCCCGCCCACTTTTGCCTCTTTTTGCCACAGATCACACTTTTGTTGTAAACGCACTTCTGTTTGACCAGAACTCCGTTAAAGCTAATGATGAACGAGGGAAAAGTCTGAGGCTAAAATGTTACATAAAGTAGATTGATTTGTGTAAAATGTTTAATGAACACGAGCAACATCAAGTCACAACACAACGATTTACTGAAAACGTCTTTTTAGTCGAGTAGAACTTATTTTCTGTTGAGCTCGTCTGCTCCGTGTGAACTACAACGGAAACAAGACGGCGGCGTAAGACAACTTCAGGAATAAGGGGAATAGCATTTTTGTTGCTCATCGTCACGTTCTTTTTTCACTTTGTCATTTTTTGTCACAATTTTGTCGCTTTTGGTCAAATTTTTGTCGGTTTTAGTCCCGTTTTTCTCGCTATATAGAATTTTTCCGCTTATGGTCATGTTTTTGTCGCTTCTCGTAGGGTTTTTGGCACTTTTAGTCACATTTTTGTCGCTTAGTTGCGTTTTTATGTCACTTTATAGCATTTTTGTTGCTCATAGTAGAGTTCTTTTTTCACTTTGTCATTTTTTCTCACAATTTTGTCGCTTTTAGTCACAATTTTGTCGCTTTTAGTCACAATTTTGTCGCTTTTAGTCACAATTTTGTCGCTTTTAGTCACAATTTTGTCGCTTTTAGTCACAATTTTGTCGCTTTTAGTCACAATTTTGTCGCTTTTAGTCCCGTTTTTGTCGCTTCAAAGACATTTTCCGCTTATAGTCAAGTGTTTGTCGCTTCGAGTGACGTTTTTGTCACGTTTAGCCACATTTTAGTCACTTCTAGTCGTGTTTTTCTGCCACTTTATTCACCTTATTCGGCCCCGCCCACTTTTGCCTCTTTTTGCCACAGATCACACTTTTGTTGTAAATGCACTTCTGTTTGACGAGAACTCCGTTAAAGCTAATGATGAACGAGGGAAAAGTCTGAGGCTAAAATGTTCCATAAAGTAGATTGATTTGTGTAAAATGTTTAATGAACACGAGCAACAACAAGTCACAACACAACGATTTACTGAAAACGTCTTTTTAGTCGAGTAGAACTTATTTTCTGTTGAGCTCGTCTGCTCCGTGTGAACTACAACGGAAACAAGACGGCGACGTACGACAACTTCAGGAATAAAGTGAATAGCATTTTTGTTGCTCATAGTCGAGTTCTTTTTTCACTTTGTCATTTTTTGTCAAATTTTTGTCGCTTTTTGTCCCGTTTTTCTCGCTATATCGAATTTTTCCGCTTATGGTCATGTTTTTGTCGCTTCTCGTGGGTTTTTTGGCACCTTTAGTCACATTTTTGTCGCTTAGTTGCGTTTTTATGTCACTTTATAGCATTTTTTTTGCTCATAGTCGAGTTCACTTTGTCATTTTTTGTCACAATTTTGTCGCTTTTAGTCACAATTTTGTCGCTTCAAAGACATTTTCCGCTTATAGTCAAGTGTTTGTCGCTTCGAGTGACGTTTTTGTCACTTTTAGCCACATTTTTGTCTCTTTTAGTCGTGTTTTTCTGCCACTTTATTCACCTTATTCGGCCCCGCCCACTTTTTGCCTCTTCTTTGTTCCACAGATCACACTTTTGTTGTAAATGCACTTCCGTTTGACCAGAACTCCGTTAAAGCTAATGATGTACGAGGGAAAAGTCTGAGGCTAAAATGTTACATAAAGTAGATTGATTTGTGTAAAATGTTTAATGAACACGAGCAACATCAAGTCACAACACAACGATTTCCTGAAAACGTCTTTTTAGTCGAGTAGAACTTATTTTCTGTTGAGCTCGTCTGCTCCGTGTGAACTACAACGGAAACAAGACGGCGGCGTGAGACAACTTCAGGAATAAAGAGAATAACATTTTTGTTGCTCATCGTCACGTTCTTTTTTCACTTTGTCATTTTTTGTCACAATTTTGTCGCTTTTGGTCAAATTTTTGTCGGTTTTAGTCCCGTTTTTCTCGCTATATAGAATTTTTCCGCTTATGGTCATGTTTTTGTCGCTTCTCGTAGGGTTTTTGGCACTTTTAGTCACATTTTTGTCGCTTAGTTGCGTTTTTATGTCACTTTATAGCATTTTTGTTGCTCATAGTAGAGTTCTTTTTTCACTTTGTCATTTTTTGTCACAATTTTGTCGCTTTTAGTCACAATTTTGTCGCTTTTAGTCACAATTTTGTCGCTTTTAGTCACAATTTTGTCGCTTTTAGTCACAATTTTGTCGCTTTTAGTCACAGTTTTTGTCGCTTCAAAGACATTTTCCGCTTATAGTCATGTGTTTGTCGCTTCGAGTGACGTTTTTGTCACGTTTAGCCACATTTTAGTCACTTCTAGTCGTGTTTTTCTGCCACTTTATTCACCTTATTCGGCCCCGCCCACTTTTGCCTCTTTGTTCCACAGATCACACTTTTGTTGTAAATGCACTTCCGTTTGACCAGAACTCCGTTAAAGCTAATGATGAACGAGGGAAAAGTCTGAGGCTAAAATGTTCCATAAAGTAGATTGATTTGTGTAAAATGTTTAATGAACACGAGCAACAACAAGTCACAACACAGCGATTTCCTGAAAGCGTCTTTTAGTCGAGTAGAACTTATTTTCTGTTGAGCTCGTCTGCTCCGTGTGAACTACAACGAAACAAGACGCGGCGACGTCACGACAACTTCAGGAATAAAGTGAATAGCATTTTTGTTGCTCATAGTCGAGTTCTTTTTCACTTTGTCATTTTTGTCAAATTTTTGTCGCTTTTTGTCCCGTTTTTCTCGCTATATCGAATTTTTCCGCTTATGGTCATGTTTTTGTCGCTTCTCGTGGGTTTTTTGGCACCTTTAGTCACATTTTTGTCGCTTAGTTGCGTTTTTATGTCACTTTATAGCATTTTTTTTGCTCATAGTCGAGTTCTTTTTCACTTTGTCATTTTTTGTCACAATTTTGTCGCTTTTAGTCACAATTTTGTCGCTTCAAAGACATTTTCCGCTTATAGTCAAGTGTTTGTCGCTTCGAGTCGCGTTTTTGTCACTTTTAGCCACATTTTTGTCACTTCTAGTCGTGTTTTTCTGCCACTTTATTCACCTTATTCGGCCCCGCCCACTTTTGCCTCTTTGTTCCACAGATCACACTTTTGTTGTAAATGCACTTCCGTTTGACCAGAACTCCGTTAAAGCTAATGATGTACGAGGGAAAAGTCTGAGGCTAAAATGTTCCATAAAGTAGATTGATTTGTGTAAAATGTTTAATGAACACGAGCAACAACAAGTCACAACACAACGATTTACTGAAAACGTCTTTTTAGTCGAGTAGAACTTATTTTCTGTTGAGCTCGTCTGCTCCGTGTGAACTACAACGGAAACAAGGCGGCGGCGTCATTTACAACTTCAGGAATAAAGTGAATAGCATTTTTGTTGCTCATAGTCGAGTTCTTTTTTCACTTTGTCATTTTTTGTCAAATTTTTGTCGCTTTTTGTCCCGTTTTTCTCGCTATATCGAATTTTTCCGCTTATAGTCATGTTTTTGTATTAAACTTCGTGGGTTTTTGGCACCTTTAGTCACATTTTTGTCGCTTAGTTGCGTTTTATGTCACTTTATAGCATTTTTTTTGCTCATAGTCGAGTTCTTTTTCACTTTGTCATTTTTTGTCACAATTTTGTCGCTTTTAGTCACAATTTTGTCGCTTCAAAGACATTTTCCGCTTATAGTCAAGTGTTTGTCGCTTCGAGTGACGTTTTTGTCACTTTTAGCCACATTTTTGTCTCTTTTAGTCGTGTTTTTCTGCCACTTTATTCACCTTATTCGGCCCCGCCCACTTTTGCCTCTTTGTTCCACAGATCACACTTTTGTTGTAAATGCACTTCCGTTTGACCAGAACTCCGTTAAAGCTAATGATGTACGAGGGAAAAGTCTGAGGCTAAAATGTTACATAAAGTCGATTGATTTGTGTAAAATGTTTAATGAACACGAGCAACATCAAGTCACAACACAACGATTTCCTGAAAACGTCTTTTTAGTCGAGTAGAACTTATTTTCTGTTGAGCTCGTCTGCTCCATGTGAACTACAACGGAAACAAGACGGCGGCGCGTACGACAACTTCAGGAATAAGGAGAATACTTTCATAAATGACCCTGAAGCGCTCGCTCTGGAGGGCAGTGCTCACACTCCGGTCCATTTACTGTACATTTGTTGGTTGTGTTCAAACGTCCCATGTTTTTGCCGTGTTTTGGGTCACTTTGCTGACCATATGTGTCTTCAGCCGAGCCAACAGCTGTGGCGGGACACGGCATGACCCCAGAGCTCGCCCCAGCGCGGCCCCGTCTCGCAACCAGACGCTCCTGCCCCAAACCAAAGTCACGGCGGCGCTTTCACCGTCGAGCGGGAGGAACGGGCCGCGGCGCCATAGAAACGCGGCGCGGCGTCTAAACATGCGCCTGTGCGTTTGTGCCGCGGCAGGACGGGGGCAGGACGGGGGCAGGACGGGGCAGATGGCGCGGGCTTTGTGTGGCACTGGGAGCGGGCACCGTGCCACGGGGTACGGGGCGCTCTGGTTGCCCCGGGAGACGCACATGAAAGGAGCGGGGGCCGAACGGTCTCTCTTGGCTCGGAGCGCAGACACGAAGCTCCTGGACTCACGTCGAATCAAACGCTCTGCTCAGATTAAAGTCTGACAGGTTCAACGACACGTCACTAAAACACAGTGAACGGGATTATATTTAAGATTTGGCTGATTATGTTTAAGATTTGGCTGATTATAGATTTGGCTGATTATATTTAAGATTTGGCTGATTATGTTTAAGATTTGGCTGATTATAGATTTGGCTGATTATATTTAAGATTTGGCTGATTATAGATTTGGCTGATTATATTTAAGATTTGGCTGATTATGTTTAAGATTTGGCTGATTATAGATTTGGCTGATTATATTTAAGATTTGGCTGATTATGTTTAAGATTTGGCTGATTATGTTTAAGATTTGGCTGATTATAGATTTGGCTGATTATATTTAAGATTTGGCTGATTATGTTTAAGATTTGGCTGATTATGTTTAAGATTTGGCTGATTATAGATTTGGCTGATTATATTTAAGATTTGGCTGATTATGTTTAAGATTTGGCTGATTATATTTAAGATTTGGCTGATTATATTTAAGATTTGGCTAAGTGTTAAGAACTGCTCACACTGTGGTTTGGATTTGTACAAACATGTTCTGAAACAAGCGACAAATATGCAACTAAAAGTGACAAAAATGCAACTATAAGTGAAAAAAACGCCACCAAAAGCGAAAAAAAAAATGCAAACAAAAGCGACAAAAACACGACCACAAACAACAAGAGCGACTCAATGCACCAAAATGCAACTAAAAGCGACAAAAAGTGACTAAAAGCGACAAAAATTTGACTGAAAACATAATAAACCTGATGCTATTTCAGATTTGACTAAACATTTGTCCTGTTTGACCCAGTTTGTGTGTGATGTTTAAGATGTTACTTCCTTTTGGTCATGGACACCGAATATGACACAGTTAGAGGTAATTCTACAGCTGTTACCGTAGCAACCAGACTGTAAACAAGGGCCAACATCCATATAAATTACACAATAGTTATGCTTTGACAAATAATAATCCCTGATAACAACTTTAGTTTGTTGAATGACACTTTAAACTGTCAAAATCTTGTGTCAGTTTTGTGTAAATTGTGTTTTCAATGCTCGTCGCTCTTTGATGACATCACAGAGGGATTCAGCTCTACTTTAATCACAATTTTAATGGATGTAATGAGCAAATCACAAAGACTGCAGTTTTTGAAGTGAAATAATTTCTTCCACAAACAACAAAATGTGTTGCTTTGATTTGAATAAAAACTGGTCACACTGTAGTTTGGATTTGTACAAACAGGTTCTGAAACAAGAGACAAAAGCGAAAATAAAAACAACAAAAACGTGACTAAAATCGACAAAAACACGACCACAAACAACAAACGTGACTAAAAACGACAAACACAAGTTACTGTGAGTGAATTTTGATCACTGAAAATGGCAATAAACCTATTCTGATTCTGAGTCTAAAAGGGGCAAAAATGCAACTTAAAATGACAAAAACGCCACCAAAAGCGAAAAAATGCAATCAAAAGCGACAAAACATGACACAAACAACAAACACAACTGCATTTTCCATGTTCTTCTCCTTTAAACCTGCTCTTGAGTGACTTAAATTTATTTATTTATCTCATGTTTTAAACAAAAAAAAGTTTCTTGTTCATTCTCTGCCCTGTGATGAGTCACTATGAAATGACACTTACTGAGTGCATCCAGCAGATGGCGCCAGCACTACATACAATCTAGTGAAGTTAACGCTTAAAAGACGTCATTGCGTGGATTTGCTGCAGCAGTTCAATCAATCAATCAATCAAACTTTATTTGTATAGCACTTTTCATACATTTAAAATGTAGCTCAAAGTGCTTCACATATACAACAATTAGCAACAGACAAAATAACCTTAGGGTTATAGAGAACATAAAAGTTAGAACGTGAGAATATGCATAGAAATACAAATTAGGGTGTTGTGAACAGACACAAGGGAAAAATTAAAAACATAACACAAACGAACCTGACTAAAAGCGATTTTACTCATATTTAAGTTTTAATCATAGGCTAATTTAAAAAGGTATGTTTTAAGTTTACTTTTAAAAATATGAACAGCAGACCTCAGTTCCTCAGGTAGGCTGTTCCATAAATGAGGGCCGTAAAAACTGAACGAGGCCTCACCGTGCGTTTTAGTCTTAACTCTTGGTACCGTTAAAAGATTACTACCTGATGACCTGAGGGTCCGAGAGGCTCATATGGTAAGTTATCGAGTTTAGAGGCAGAAATGAACAGAACGAGTTTAGCCATGACTTAAAACAGAGGAAGATTCTCAGATAAATGACGTATAAAGTCTAAAAATATGTCCCGGCACAAAGGAGTTCAGCAGGAAGTGTGTTTGATGCTCGGAGGGAGAGGATTTTACATAAACACAAAACTGAATGCTAAAGGTGTGTTTTTGATGAAGAACGCTGTTAGAACAAGGTTTAAAGAGAGAAAAAGTCACTGGAGCAGAAAATGTGTTTTAATATAATAATAATACGACTTTAATAATAATAATACTAATGACAATTTAAACCATTATTCAACAAAATAGTGTTATCAGGAATTATTATTTGTCAGATCATAACTACTGTGTCATGTTTGTGGATGTCGGCCCTTGTTTACAGTCTGGTTGCTATGGTAACAGCTGTAGAATTACCTCTAATAATGTCATATTTGTCTCATGTTCAACAGGAAGTGACATCATAAACTTTAAACTGTCAAACTGGACAAATGTTTAAATCTGACACAGAATCATGGACGATGGTATTTCTGTGTCGATGTCGTACGTTGTGCCTTTAAGCCTGGCGTGGCTCAGATTCTGATTTCATTGTGGTCTGGTGTAAATCTCAGTTGGTTTGACCGTTTGATGTTTAGTGTCGGCGCCGGAGCAGATGAAGTGGACACAGGCTGTGGTCGACTGCAGCCTCTGGACGCATCCACCCTCCCTCCACCACCCTCCACCACCCCCCTCCACATCCACCATCGACCTGCGGTTCACTGCAGGCCACAGCACACACGCCTGTCTGTGTGTGTGTGTGTGGACATGAGCTGTACACATACCTGTCTCACTGCCTTTGTGGGGACGAAGCATGGACTAAACTGCACACATGCTTGTTTCACTGTCTCACTGTATGGCTACGTTCACACTGCAGGTCAAATCCGATTTCTTTGCCCAAATGTGACTTGTATCCAATTTTTTCGTGGCAGTGTGAACGGCACAATTCAGATTTTTTCAAATCCGACCCAGGCCACTCGTATGTGGATATAAATCCGATATGTATCCACACTTTTAGAATGCGACTTCAGTCTGAACGCTCAAGTCCCGTCATCACCAAAACGTCATCAACAGGCGACACTCCCGGGTCACACGTCATCATTTTGAGTCAAAGTGGAAAGAGCCAGAAAACAAGAGACGAAAGCGAAAAGAAATGGCGGACGAGGCACGAGGGCGCGGAAAACTGTGAGTGGAAAAAGGAAGAGGTTTGTGAGCCGATAAATATATGGGGCGACCAATCAATTCAGGCAAAAATTGAAGGCTCGTATCGTAATCGGTAAACACAGCGCACTGTGTCGTGTGACGTTGTGTTCTTTTGTGCCGCATAACGCCGCATTCCGTTCACACCAGATACAAACGGCAATCGCATTTTTTTTGTAATGTGAACAACCACATTAAAAAATCGGATTTAAACAAAAAATCCGAATTGGGCATCATACCCTGCACTGTGAACGTAGCCTATGAGCATTTTGCACAATATGATACTAACATTTACAATCATTACTGGATAAACACAGTTGTACAATCACCGCACAATGCTATGTATTTAGTGAAGTTTAAAATGTACTTCTCACCATCAACAAACCAACAGCCTTTAACACCTGGACGACTGGACACAACTTTCGTTCACAGACTCTTTTAGTAGAATAAAATCTGCCAAATCACAAAAATGGCCAACACTAATGATAATAAATCACATTAATACAGGTCAATGTGCCCAAATCCAGCTCTGAGCCCAAAACTCAATGTGAGAAGTGACCTCTGGTGCACCTATGCTTCCTAACCCTCTCCTGTCTCCCTTCTCCTCTCTCGTCTCTCTCTCGCCTCCCCCCCTCTCCCCCTCTGCTCCAGCTCCAGACAGCACAGATTGAGGGAGATGGAGTGAGATTGAGGTCTGGAGCAGAGATTGTCGGAGGCCGGGGCTGGATCAGGGCTTTAGGTCGTTACTCTGCTCCATAAATCTCACCGTAAACAGAGGCTGAACTCAAAGGAAACCACTGCTGTCTTTACTGACCTCAGGCTAATGCTGTTTACTGCCATTGAAATCCACAGAGTACAAGGCATTCAGCCCCATGGAATCCACAGAGTACAAGGCATTCAGCCCCACGGAATACACAGAGTACAAGGCATTCAGCCCCACGGAATACACAGAGTACAAGGCATTCAGCCCCACGGAATACACAGAGTACAAGGCATTCAGCCCCATGGAATACACAGAGTACAAGGCATTCAGCCCCACGGAATACACAGAGTACAAGGCATTCAGCCCCATGGAATACACAGAGTACAAGGCATTCAGCCCCATGGAATCCACAGAGTACAAGGCATTCAGCCCCATGGAATACACAGAGTACAAGGCATTCAGCCCCATGGAATACACAGAGTACAAGGCATTCAGCCCCACGGAATACACAGAGTACACGGCATTCAGCCCCACGGAATACACAGAGTACAAGGCATTCAGCCCCATGGAATACACAGAGTACAAGGCATTCAGCCCCACGGAATCCACAGAGTACAAGGCATTCAGCCCCACGGAATCCACAGAGTACAAGGCATTCAGCCCCATGGAATCCACAGAGTACAAGGCATTCAGCCCCACGGAATACACAGAGTACACGGCATTCAGCCCCACGGAATACACAGAGTACAAGGCATTCAGCCCCACGGAATACACAGAGTACAAGGCATTCAGCCCCACGGAATCCACAGAGTACAAGGCATTCAGCCCCATGGAATCCACAGAGTACAAGGCATTCAGCCCCATGGAATCCACAGAGTACAAGGCATTCAGCCCCACGGAATACACAGAGTACAAGGCATTCAGCCCCATGGAATCCACAGAGTACAAGGCATTCAGCCCCATGGAATCCACAGAGTACAAGGCATTCAGCCCCATGGAATACACAGAGTACAAGGCATTCAGCCCCATGGAATACACAGAGTACAAGGCATTCAGCCCCATGGAATACACAGAGTACAAGGCATTCAGCCCCACGGAATCCACAGAGTACAAGGCATTCAGCCCCACGGAATCCACAGAGTACAAGGCATTCAGCCCCACGGAATCCACAGAGTACAAGGCATTCAGCCCCACGGAATCCACAGAGTACAAGGCATTCAGCCCCATGGAATCCACAGAGTACAAGGCATTCAGCCCCATGGAATACACAGAGTACAAGGCATTCAGCCCCATGGAATACACAGAGTACAAGGCATTCAGCCCCATGGAATCCACAGAGTACAAGGCATTCAGCCCCATGGAATACACAGAGTACAAGGCATTCAGCCCCATGGAATACACAGAGTACAAGGCATTCAGCCCCATGGAATACACAGAGTACAAGGCATTCAGCCCCATGGAATCCACAGAGTACAAGGCATTCAGCCCCACGGAATCCACAGAGTACAAGGCATTCAGCCCCATGGAATCCACAGAGTACAAGGCATTCAGCCCCACGGAATCCACAGAGTACAAGGCATTCAGCCCCATGGAATCCACAGAGTACAAGGCATTCAGCCCCATGGAATCCACAGAGTACAAGGCATTCAGCCCCATGGAATCCACAGAGTACAAGGCATTCAGCCCCATGGAATCCACAGAGTACAAGGCATTCAGCCCCACGGAATCCACAGAGTACAAGGCATTCAGCCCCACGGAATCCACAGAGTACAAGGCATTCAGCCCCACGGAATCCACAGAGTACAAGGCATTCAGCCCCATGGAATCCACAGAGTACAAGGCATTCAGCCCCATGGAATACACAGAGTACAAGGCATTCAGCCCCATGGAATACACAGAGTACAAGGCATTCAGCCCCACGGAATACACAGAGTACAAGGCATTCAGCCCCACGGAATCCACAGAGTACAAGGCATTCAGCCCCACGGAATCCACAGAGTACAAGGCATTCAGCCCCACGGAATCCACAGAGTACAAGGCATTCAGCCCCATGGAATCCACAGAGTACAAGGCATTCAGCCCCATGGAATCCACAGAGTACAAGGCATTCAGCCCCATGGAATCCACAGAGTACAAGGCATTCAGCCCCATGGAATCCACAGAGTACAAGGCATTCAGCCCCATGGAATCCACAGAGTACAAGGCATTCAGCCCCATGGAATCCACAGAGTACAAGGCATTCAGCCCCATGGAATCCACAGAGTACAAGGCATTCAGCCCCATGGAATCCACAGAGTACAAGGCATTCAGCCCCGACAGAACAAGAGCGCCGCAGTAAAACGGAAACACGCTGCAGCTGACACAAGCATCCTCTGGTTCTGTGTGTTCTGATGGTCCTAAAGGGTCTGTTTTAAGTCTGTGGTCTGGACCTGGACCCTGAGAGGTTCTGGTCTGGACCTGGACCCTGAGAGGTGCTGGTCTGGGCCTGGACCCTGAGAGGTTCTGGTCTGGGCCTGGACCCTGAGAGGTGCTGGTCTGGGCCTGGACCCTGAGAGGTTCTTGTCTGGGCCAGGACGCTGAGAGGTTCTGGTCTGGACCTGGACCCTGAGAGGTTCTGGTCTGGGCCTGGACCCTGAGAGGTGCTGGTCTGGGCCTGGACCCTGAGAGGTTCTTGTCTGGGCCAGGACGCTGAGAGGTTCTGGTCTGGGCCTGGACCCTGAGAGGTTCTGGACCCTGAGAGGTGCTGGTCTGGGCCTGGACCCTTAGAGGTTCTGGTCTGGGCCTGGACCCTGAGAGGTGCTGGTCTGGGCCTGGGCCCTGAGAGGTTCTGGTCTGGGCCTGGACCCTGAGAGGTTCTGGTCTGGGCCTGGACCCTGAGAGGTTCTGGTCTGGACCTGGACCCTGAGAGGTTCTGGACCCTGAGAGGTGCTGGTCTAGGTCTGGACCCTGAGAGGTTCTGGTCTGGGCCTGGACCCTGAGAGGTTCTGGACCCTGAGAGGTGCTGGTCTAGGTCTGGACCCTGAGAGGTTCTGGTCTGGGCCTGGACCCTGAGAGGTTCTGGACCCTGAGAGGTGCTGGTCTGGGCCTGGACCCTGAGAGGTTCTGGTCTGGGCCTGGACCCTGAGAGGTTCTGGTCTGGGCCTGGACCCTGAGATGTTCTGGACCCTGAGAGGTGCTGGTCTAGGTCTGGACCCTGAGAGGTTCTGGTCTGGGCCTGGACCCTGAGAGGTTCTGGACCCTGAGAGGTGCTGGTCTAGGTCTGGACCCTGAGAGGTTCTGGTCTGGGCCTGGACCCTGAGAGGTTCTGGTCTGGGCTTGGACTCTGAGAGGTTCTGGTCTGGGCCTGGACCCTGAGAGGTTCTGGTCTGGGCTTGGACTCTGAGAGGTTCTGGTCTGGGCCTGGACCCTGAGAGGTGCTGGTCTGGGCTTGGACTCTGAGAGGTTCTGGTCTGGGCCTGGACCCTGAGAGGTTCTGGTCTGGGCCTGGACCCTGAGAGGTTCTGGTCTGGGCTTGGACTCTGAGAGGTTCTGGTCTGGGCCTGGACCCTGAGAGGTGCTGGTCTGGGCCTGGACCCTGAGAGGTTCTGGTCTGGACCTGGACCCTGAGAGGTTCTGGTCTGGGCCTGGACCCTGAGAGGTTCTGGACCCTGAGAGGTTTTGGTCTGGGCCTGGACCCTGAGAGGTTCTGGTCTGGGCCTGGACCCTGAGAGGTGCTGGTCTGGGCCTGGACCCTGAGAGGTTCTGGTCTGGGCCTGGACCCTGAGAGGTTCTGGTCTGGGCCTGGACCCTGAGAGGTTCTGGACCCTGAGAGGTGCTGGTCTGGGCCTGGACCCTTAGAGGTTCTGGTCTGTGCCTGGACCCTGAGAGGTGCTGGTCTGGGCATGGACCCTGAGAGGTTCTGGTCTGGGCTTGGACTCTGAGAGGTTCTGGTCTGGGCCTGGACACTGAGAGGTTCTGGTCTGGGCCTGGACCTTGAGAGGTTCTGGTCTGGGCCTGGACCTTGAGAGGTTCTGGTCTGGGCCTGGACCCTGAGAGGTTCTGGTCTGGGCCTGGACCCTGAGAGGTTCTGGACCCTGAGAGGTTCTGGTCTGGGCCTGGGCCCTGAGAGGTTCTGGTCTGGGCCTGGACCCTGAGAGGTTCTGGTCTGGGCCTGGACCCTGAGAGGTTCTGGACCCTGAGAGGTGCTGGTCTGGGCCTGGGCCCTGAGAGGTTCTGGTCTAGGTCTGGACCCTGAGAGGTTCTGGTCTGGGCCTGGACCCTGAGAGGTTCTGGTCTGGGCCTGGACCCTGAGAGGTTCTGGTCTGGGCCTGGACCCTGAGAGGTTCTGGTCTGGGCCTGGACCCTGAGAGGTTCTGGTCTGGGCCTGGACCCTGAGAGGTTCTGGACCCTGAGAGGTGCTGGTCTAGGTCTGGACCCTGAGAGGTTCTGGTCTGGGCCTGGACCCTGAGAGGTTCTGGTCTGGGCTTGGTCTCTGAGAGGTTCTGGTCTGGGCCTGGACCCTGAGAGGTGCTGGTCTGGGTTTGGACTCTGAGAGGTTCTGGTCTGGGCCTGGACCCTGAGAGGTTCTGGTCTGGGCTTGGACTCTGAGAGGTTCTGGTCTGGGCCTGGACCCTGAGAGGTGCTGGTCTGGGCCTGGACCCTGAGAGGTTCTGGTCTGGACCTGGACCCTGAGAGGTTCTGGTCTGGGCCTGGACCCTGAGAGGTTCTGGACCCTGAGAGGTGCTGGTCTGGGCCTGGACCCTGAGAGGTTCTGGTCTGTGCCGGGACCCTGAGAGGTGCTGGTCTGGGCCTGGGCCCTGAGAGGTTCTGGTCTGGGCATGGACCCTGAGAGGTGCTGGTCTGGGCTTGGACTCTGAGAGGTTCTGGTCTGGGCCTGGACTCTGAGAGGTTCTGGTCTGGGCCTGGACCCTGAGAGGTGCTGGTCTGGGCCTGGACTCTGAGAGGTTCTGGTCTGGGCCTGGACACTGAGAGGTTCTGGTCTGGGCGAGGTTCTGGTCTGGGCCTGGACCCTGAGAGGTTCTGGTCTGGGCCTGGACCCTGAGAGGTTCTGGTCTGGGCCTGGACCCTGAGAGGTTCTGGACCCTGAGAGGTGCTGGTCTAGGTCTGGACCCTGAGAGGTTCTGGTCTGGGCCTGGACCCTGAGAGGTTCTGGTCTGGGCCTGGACCCTGAGAGGTTCTGGTCTGGGCTTGGACTCTGAGAGGTTCTGGTTTGGGCCTGGACCCTGAGAGGTTCTGGTCTGGTCCTGGACCCTGAGAGGTTCTGGTCTGGGCCTGGACCCTGAGAGGTTCTGGACCCTGAGAGGTGCTGGTCTGGGCCTGGACTCTGAGAGGTTCTGGTCTGGGCCTGGACTCTGAGAGGTTCTGGTCTGGGCTTGGACTCTGAGAGGTTCTGGTCTGGGCTTGGACTCTGAGAGGTTCTGGTCTGGGCCTGGACCCTGAGAGGTTCTGGACCCTGAGAGGTGCTGGTCTAGGTCTGGACCCTGAGAGGTTCTGGTCTGGGCCTGGACCCTGAGAGGTTCTGGTCTGGGCCTGGACCCTGAGAGGTTCTGGTCTGGCTCTTGGGCTCTTGGACTTTATCTCAGGACCAGCTGACCAACAGATGTTTGGATCAGAGAGAACACAGACTCAGGACAAAACAAGAGGCAAAAAGCAGATAGAAACAGAACCATTTCTCGCCAAACCACAAATAAACCCCACAAAAATGCAACTAAAAGCAATAAAAAACTTCACTTAAAGCATCACAAAACGACTGACAGTACCTGAACACATCAAAATGCATCTTACAGATACTAAATTCAACAAAATGCAACAAAAAGTCACAAACATTTGGCTTAAACAGAGACACTTCCTCTTCCTCACCAAACTCTGGCTTGATCTTGTGACAAAGCGCCGTATTTCCACCGATGCTAACAAAGCTAGCAAAGCACGTTAGCACCAGCTGTTTCCTGTTGATCGACACACGGCTCACGACATGTTTGGAGTCTGTGCTTCTACTGTTTCTTTAATCGCTCAGTTGAAATTAATCGATTGACCTGTTGCAGCCCTGGTCCCTGTTATGGTTTATCGTCTATAGACCCTTCAAAATGTGATGTGATGGAACGGAGGCGAAATGATTGTCTCACATTAGATCTAAATTCTATGGTTTGAAGTGTTTGTGTTGGACAAAAGCAACACATTTGTATTTCCAGAGTAGAAATATCAGTTAGTTTGCTTTTCTGTAACAAAATACAGTTTTCTCGCCTTAAAACTGTATTTTAGCTTCAAAAGAATCTAATTTATGGAACAGAATCTAATATATCTGTAGATAAAATGAAAAATGATTGTGAGCTCAACATTTCTGTGAGTATTTTTCCAGTAAAACTCATAAATCTGGATTGTTCTTCATCAAAAATGCAAAGAGTTGATCATAATTTCCTCAAACATGATGTAAACACAATAATAAATGTGTTTAAAGCCGCTCTGATGTCGCTCACATGTGTCTGAGGCTTTTACTGACACTAAATCATCTCAATTATTCATTTTTTGAGGTTAATCCCAGTTTCTCCGGTGAAATCACATTACGTTCCGCTTCACTTTTGCCTCCGTTTCCGAATTTAGAACGTTTTTGTTTACGCACTTTAAAGGGTCTATAGTTTCTTCAACAACACATCGCACATCAAAACCTTTAATGTGTTAATGTTAAACTGACCAGGACAGTCTCTTTAATCCAGCAGTATTTGTAGAAGCAGCAGTACCATCAGCAGCAGCAGTAGTAGTAGTAGTAGTAGTAGTAGTAGTAGTAGTAGTAGTAGTAGTGTGTGTACCTGAGGTTGTTGGGGGATGTTGAATCCGGGGTCTCGGGGTCCAACGCTGACAAACCTCTGAGCAGGAGACGTGGTGGGTGTGGAGTACGCTGCAAAAACACAAACCATGACTCAATTTACTCCTCCGCCTTTAAATCCAAACAGAACCGACGCCCACCGCATTTATTTCAGCTAATCCCGTTTGTTCACGTTTATTGGTTCATAATGAAGTGTGTTTATTTAAAACAGTTGTGTGCAGCGCGTCAGAGCGGCAGCATTTATGGATTCAATATTTGGCCGCATTCTCCTCCATTTCTGCCAAAGTCTGGAGTCAGATCCAAACACACAATCGCCCGAGTCAATATGAAGAGTGTAATTATAGTCCGAGAACACACGGCGTGGAGAGCGGACGTGTTTGTGAGCGTTTACAGCAAAAAGATTAAAGGGTCAACACACATTTAAGATTTGACTGAACATTTGTCGTGTTTGTCCCAGTTTGACAGTTTGTGTAACGTTTAAGGACCAACATTCACACATTACACAATAGTGACACCACCGCCGCGTTTTTGTCCCTTCTAGTCATGTTTTTGTCATATTTTTGTTGCTTTTTAGTCACTTTTAGTCAATTTTGTCGCTTTTTTGTCACTTTTAGTTGTGTTCTTGTCATTGTTGTGTTTTTGTCACGTTTAGTTGCATGTTCTTTCTGCTGTTAGTTGCATTTTCAACAGTTTTTCTCAAGTGTTTGTTGTTTTTTGTCCCATGTTTTTGACCCATTTTTGTCACTTATTGTTTGACAGTTTGTGTAAATTTAAGGACCAACATTCACATACATTACACAATAGTGACACCAGCACCGCGTTTTTGTCCCTTCTAGTCATGTTTTTGTCATATTTTTGTTACTTTTTAGTCACTTTTAGTCAATTTAGTCACTTTTTTGTCCTTTTTAGTCACGTTTTGTCGCTTTTTTGTCACTTTTAGTTGTGTTCTTGTCATTGTTGTGTTTTTGTCCCTTCTAATCATGTTTTTGTTGCATTTTTGTTGGTTTTTTGTCACTTTTAGTCTAATTTTGTCGCTTTTTTGTCCCTTTTAGTCACGTTTTGTCATTTTTTGTCACTTTTAGTTGTGTTCTTGTCATTGTTGTGTTTTTGTCCCTTCTAGTCATGTTTTTGTTGCATTTTTGTTGGTTTTTTGTCACTTTTAGTCTAATTTTGTCCCTTTTAGTCACGTTTTGTCACTTTTTGTCACTTTTAGTTGTGTTCTTGTCATTGTTGTGTTTTTTCCCTTCTAGTCACGTTTTGTCACTTTTTGTCACTTTTACTTGTGTTCTTGTCATTGTTGTGTTTTTTCCCTTCTAGTCACGTTTTGTCACTTTTTGTCACTTTTACTTGTGTTCTTGTCATTGTTGTGTTTTTGTTGCTTTTAATTGCATGTTTTTTCTGCTGTTAGTTGCATTTTCAACAGTTTTTCTCAAGTGTTTGTTGTTTTTGTCCCATGTTTTTGACCCATTCTTGTCACTTACACAATATATACAATACACACTTGCACAACATTCACATACATTACACAATAGTTACACCACCAGCGCGTTTTTTTCCCTTCTAGTCATGTTTTTGTCATATTTTTGTTGCTTTTTAGTCACTTTTAGTCTAATTTTGTCGCTTGTTTGTCCTTTTTAGTCACGTTTTGTCGCTTTTTGTCACTTTTATTTGTGTTCTTGTTTTTTGTCCCATGTTTTTTGACCCATTTTTGTCACTTATTGTTTGACAGTTTGTGTAAAGGGCCAACATTCACATACATTACACAATAGTGACACCAGCACCGCATTTTTGTCCCTTCTAGTCATGTTTTTGTTGCATTTTTGTTGCTTTTTAGTCACTTTTACTTGTGTTATTGTCATTGTTGTGTTTTTTCTAAGTGTTTGTTGTTTTTTGTCAGGTTTTTGTCAGTTTTAGTTGTGTTTTTGTCCTGTTTGTTGTCACTTTTTGTTTGCCAGTTTCTGTAAAGTTTATGATGTCACTTCCTGTTGAACATGACACAAATATGACACAGTTAGAGGTAATTCTACAACTGTTACCATAGCAACCAGACTGTAAACAAGGGCCACATCCACACATGACACAATAGTTAGAACTGACATAAATAATCCCTGATAACACCAGCACCACGTTTTTGTCCCTTCTAGTCATGTTTTGTTGCTTTTTTTTGTCACTTTTAGTTGTGTTTTTCTCATTGTTGTGTTTTTGTTGCTTTTAGTTGCATCTTTTTTCCGCTTTCAGTTGCATTTTTGACAATTTTGTCATTTTTTGTCAGGGTTTTGTCAGTTTTAGTTGTGTTTTTGACTCGTTTTCTGTCACTTTTTGTTGTGCGACTTCACAAATGTAAAACTGTGATAAATATCTACCCTCGCACCAAACTAAGCCAGATTTAAAAAGCGTCAGATCCTTCAGCTGGATTGTCTTTTTTGATGGACGCTCTTGTTGCTTTTGCAGCGTCACACGGTCAGCGGCGAGGCTTTCGTCCCGGGACACCTCCGAGCCTCAGGTCAGTGACAAACGTCCCAGAGCCGCCGCCGCCGCCTGGAGCTTCTAAATGTGACCCGAGGAATTTAAGGAACGCGGAACGAGGAGAGACGGGTTTCTGAAGCCGGATCGATTTACTACGAACAGATTTAGTTACAGTGAGACCGCGGCGCGTCACTGCAGCGACTGGAGAAACGGAGACTTTACCATCGAATCAAAAAGGTCAACGCTCCACAAACGAAGGACTGGACGACTGGGCTGAACTCGGATAGATTTGTGTGAATAAAAGGAGTCAGAATTATAGAAAAAACACAAATCGTTTACCAATTCATTCTAGAAAAATAAATATTCTCTAAACAGTGTTGCACTCGACTTGGACGTGTTGGGTTCGATTCTTTGTCGTTCCATTTGGTCTGGAAGACACGGCAGAAAATATGATCATGATTTTCTTGGGCCCAGATCATGTTTTTGATTTTTATAAAAATTCATGTTCACTTTGTAGTCTTTAACAGAGCTGCACCGTTTAGGAAAAATATCAGATTTGTGCGACAGTGCGATACAGTGCGACTAAGATTAGATTTTAATAATAGGATTCTGTTCAAATTCACATTTTAAACACAATTTTGTTGCTTTTAGTTGGGTTTTTCATGTTTTAACGCACTTTGTCACTTTAAAGTTAGAGAGCAGCGAAGGAAGGAAAGGGCGAAAGTATGAGTTCAGAGTTTAGGATTAGTCCTGGTTTAGAACTGGTTTAGTCCTGGTTTAGACCTGGTTTAGTCCTGGTTTAGTCCTGGTTTAGACCTGGTTTAGTCCTGGTTTAGTCCTGGTTTAGTCCTGATTTAGTCCTGATTTAGTCCTGGTTTAGACCTGGTTTAGTCCTGGTTTAGTCCTGGTTTAGACCTGGTTTAGTCCTGGTTTAGTCCTGGTTTAGTCCTGGTTTAGTCCTGGTCTAGTCCTGGTTTAGTCCTGGTTTAATCCTGGTTTAATCCAAGTTTAGTCCTGGTTTAGTCCTGGTTTAATCCAAGTTTAGTCCTGGTTTAGTCCTGGTTTAATCCAAGTTTAGTCCTGATTTAGTCCTGGTTTAGTCCTGGTTTAGTCCTGGTTTAGTCCTGGTTTAGTCCTGGTTTAGTCCTGGTTTAATCCAAGTTTAGTCCTGGTTTAGTCCTGATTTAGTCCTGGTTTAGTCCTGGTTTAGTCCTGGTTTAATCCTGGATTATCTCTGGTTTAATCCAAGTTTAGTCCTGGTTTAGTCCTGGTTTAGTCCTGATTTAGTCCTGGTTTAGTCCTGGTTTAGTCCTGGTTTAGTCCTGGTTTAGTCCTGCTTTAGTCCTGGTTTAGTCCTGGTTTAGTCCTGGTTTAGTCCTGGTTTAGTCCTGGTTTAGACCTGGTTTAGTCCTGGTTTAGTCCTGGTTTAGTCCTGATTTAGTCCTGATTTAGTCCTGGTTTAGACCTGGTTTAGTCCTGGTTTAGTCCTGGTTTAGACCTGGTTTAGTCCTGGTTTAGTCCTGGTTTAGTCCTGGTTTAGTCCTGGTCTAGTCCTGGTTTAGTCCTGGTTTAATCCTGGTTTAATCCAAGTTTAGTCCTGGTTTAGTCCTGGTTTAGTCCTGGTTTAGTCCTGGTTTAATCCAAGTTTAGTCCTGGTTTAGTCCTGATTTAGTCCTGGTTTAGTCCTGATTTAGTCCTGGTTTAGTCCTGGTTTAGTCCTGGTTTAATCCTGGATTATCTCTGGTTTAATCCAAGTTTAGTCCTGGTTTAGTCCTGGTTTAGTCCTGGTTTAGTCCTGGTTTAGTCCTGCTTTAGTCCTGGTTTAGTCCTGGTTTAGTCCTGGTTTAGTCCTGGTTTAGTCCTGGTTTAGTCCTGGTTTAGTCCTGCTTTAGTCCTGGTTTAGTCCTGGTTTAGTCCTGGTTTAGTCCTGGTTTAGACCTGGTTTAGTCCTGGTTTAGTCCTGGTTTAGTCCTGGTTTAGTCCTGGTCTAGTCCTGGTTTAGTCCTGGTTTAATCCTGGTTTAATCCAAGTTTAGTCCTGGTTTAGTCCTGGTTTAGTCCTGGTTTAGTCCTGGTTTAGTCCTGGTTTAATCCAAGTTTAGTCCTGGTTTAGTCCTGATTTAGTCCTGGTTTAGTCCTGATTTAGTCCTGGTTTAGTCCTGGTTTAGTCCTGGTTTAATCCTGGATTATCTCTGGTTTAATCCAAGTTTAGTCCTGGTTTAGTCCTGGTTTAGTCCTGGTTTAGTCCTGGTTTAGTCCTGGTTTAGTCCTGCTTTAGTCCTGGTTTAGTCCTGCTTTAGTCCTGGTTTAGTCCTGGTTTAGTCCTGGTTTAGTCCTGGTTTAGTCCTGGTTTAGTCCTGGTTTAGTCCTGGATTATCTCTGGTTTAATCCAAGTTTAGTCCTGATTTAGTCCTGGTTTAGTCCTGGTTTAGTCCTGGATTATCTCTGGTTTAATCCAAGTTTAGTCCTGATTTAGTCCTGGTTTAGTCCTGGTTTAGTCCTGCTTTAGTCCTGGTTTAGTCCTGGTTTAGTCCTGGTTTAGTCCTGGATTATCTCTGGTTTAATCCAAGTTTAGTCCTGGTTCAGTCCTAGTTTAATAAAATAAATATTCTCTAAACAGTGTTGCACTCGACTTGGACGTGTTTGGTTTGATTCTTTGTCGTTCCATTTGGTCTGGGAGATACGGCAGAAAATATGATCATGATTTTTACTTGGGACCAGATCATGATTTCTATTTTATCACGATTCATGTTCACTTTGTATTTTCTTTTGTCTTTAACAGAGCTGCACCGTTTAGGAAAAATATCTAATTGTGATTTTTGTGACCCGTGCGACTGTGATTCGATTTTAATAATAGGATTCTGTTCAAATTCACATTTTAAACACAATTTTTTCGCTTTCAGTTGCGTTTTTTTCATGTTCATTTGTGTTTGTCATGTTTTAACGTGTCTTGGTCACTTTTATTCACATTTTTATTGCTTTTTGTCGCGCTTTTGTCACTTGTTTCTGAACATGTTTGTACAATTCCAAAGTACAGGGTGAGCAGTTTTTATTAAAATCGAAGCAACACATTTTGTTCTTTGTAGAAGAAATTAACCTTTGTGATTTGATCATTGAATCCATGAAAATGTTGTTTTTGTGTGGATTTGGTTTAATTGTGCAGCTCTGTCCTTTAAGAGGTAAATAAAGTCATCTGCTCAGAGGCTTCAGAGGCTAAACATCAGGAGAAAAAGTGTGTTTGAACAGACAGCTGCATTAAAGACACAAACAGTCAATCATGATACAACCATTTTGTTGCTTTTTAGTTTTTGTCATGTTCAGTTGTATTTGTCGTATTTAAATGAGTCTTTTTCGTTTTCTGTCACTTTTTTTTCACGGTTTTGTCGCTCTTGAGTTGTGTTTCTTGTTTGCAGATGCGTTTTGGTCACTTTTGAGAGCAGTTTTATCACTTTTGGTTGCGCTTTTTTTTTTGCTTTTAGTGTGATTTGGTTTAATTGTGCAGCTCTGGCCTTTAAGAGGTAAATAAAGTCATCTGCTCAGAGGCTTCAGAGGCTAAACATCAGGAGAAAAAGTGTGTTTGAACAGACAGCTGCATTAAAGACACAAACTACGATCCGTCCCTTTGACACAAACAGCAGACTGTCCCAGGACCAGCTCAGTGGATGTTTCACTCAGACTACGCTCCACACTCGGTGGTTTGTGCAGGAGCCGTTCACAGGGAGAACAGCTCCATAAAGGCTGGAGGGAGTGAGAGTTTGGGTCAGATGCCTCAGATATTATCTCTGGGCCCTGGGGCTTCCTGCTGAACTGCTCGTTGGCATTTTTCCTGCACGACCCGTATCAGTCCAACATCACAGAGAAGTGAGAGTTAAAGGCCTGGGCTGGGCCTGGTTTGACCCGAGGAGGGCGCAACGTGACACCGTTTAACAACACCACACTGGACCAAATGACCGATCTGAACCAGGTCTAAACCAGGACCAAACCGAGTCTAAATAAGGACCAACCCAGAACTAAACTGATCTGATCTGATCTGACCCGGGCCTTAAGTTTGTCCTGTGCATTTGACCCGTCCTTCTGAGTGGCCTCCTCAGGGGCAGAGGTCACTGCTCCTGATGTTTGAGCTGGACCTGGACCTGGACCTCAGGCCTGTTCTGAGGCTCAGACCTTTGAAGAGCTGAGACTAAACATTATTTCACTCACGATTATTTCCATCAGAATCAGAATTACTTTTATTCATCCTTAAGAGGAAAGTCTTTTTGTTCCAGACGTGAAACCGACGGCATCGACTGAACACTGAGACACCCGCCTGGACAGCTGGATTAGCCACACCTCGTCTGCCTGGACGAACTCCTTCTACTTTAGATGAACTGTTCCTCATCTCCTGCTGGAGGATCTCTCTACACTGGTGGACTGCTCCTCGTCCGCCTGGAGGATCTCTCTACACTGGTGGACTGCTCCTCGTCCTCCTGGAGGATCTCTCTACACTGGTGGACTGCTCCTCGTCCTCCTGGAGGATCTCTCTACACTGGTGGACTGCTCCTCGTCCTCCTGGAGGATCTCTACACTGGTGGACTGCTCCTCGTCCTCCTGGAGGATCTCTCTACACTGGTGGACTGCTCCTCGTCCTCCTGGAGGATCTCTCTACACTGGTGGACTGCTCCTCGTCCTCCTGGAGGATCTCTCTACACTGGTGGACTGCTCCTCGTCCTCCTGGAGGATCTCTCTACACTGGTGGACTGCTCCTCGTCCTCCTGGAGGATCTCTCTACACTGGTGGACTGCTCCTCGTCCTCCTGGAGGATCTCTCTACACTGGTGGACTGCTCCTCGTCCTCCTGGAGGATCTCTCTACACTGGTGGACTGCTCCTCGTCCGCCTGGAGGATCTCTCTACACTGGTGGACTGCTCCTCGTCCTCCTGGAGGATCTCTCTACACTGGTGGACTGCTCCTCATCTCCTGCTGGAGGATCTCTCTACACTGGTGGACTGCTCCTCGTCCTCCTGGATGAACTCTTTAAAGCCACCTCCCTCTTGAGTGGTTCTGGCTCCACAGTCCAAGTGGATGTCAGTCCTAGTTAATCTGCAGCCTGTCCGTCCGTGGGAGTAGGATCTCTCCTTCACTGTGGTTCTCCCCGAGGTTTCTACTTTTTCCCATGGGGTTTTTTGTAGTTTTTCCTCGCCGCGAAGGAGGGTCAAAGGACAGGGGCATTCTGGGACAGTTATCTGAACTGCTTTTACCTGTGGCCCATCGAGGCAACTGTTGTTGTGATTTTGGGCATTATAAAAATAAATTGATTTGATTTGATTTGATTTGACTTTTAAACACATTTTTAACCAAAAAAGGTTGAAATCTGGGACAGAAGGTTTTAGAGAGAAGTGTGTTATTGATGAAAATCAGAAAGGTTTATCCTTTTTGGACATTTTGATTTAATAATCCTCTGTGTTTGTGATAAAAAGGTCTTTTTGTGTGTTTTAGAGTCGGTTTAGTCCAGACAAACATCAGAGGAATAGGACTTTTTATTTTTGTTTGTACAGTGTGTATGTACATGTGTGTGTGTGTGTACAGTGTGTGTGTGTGTGTGTACAGTGTGTGTACAGTGTGTGTACATGTGCTTGGGCCTGTGTGGGGGGGACTCACTGGGAGACGTGGGGGAGCTGCCTCCGTCGGTGGAGGACGTTGCCGGGGGTTTGCTGTCCACGGGGAGCGGCACTGGTCGGGCCATGGGCGGAGGAGGCGGGGGAGGCAGCATCGGGGTCGGCAAGAACGGGTTATGGACCTTTCCCTGGGAACTGCCGTTGGGCTGAGGGGGGAGAGAGGGGGAGAGAGAAGGGGAAGAGAGGGGGGGAAAGAGGGGGGAGGGGAGAGGAGGAGAGAGGAGAGAGGAGAGAGAGAGAGGGGAGAGAGGGAAGAGAGAGAGGAGAGAGGGGGAGAGAGGAGGAGAGAGGGGGGGAGAGAGAGGAGGAGAGAGAGGGAGGAGAGAAGGGGGAGAGAGGGGGGAGAGAGGAGGAGAGAGGGGAGAGAGGAGGAGAGAGAGGGGGGAGAGGAGGAGAGAGAGGGGGAGAGAGGAGGAGAGAGAGGAGAGAGAGAGGGGGGAGAGAGGAGGAGAGAGAGAGGGGAGAGAGGGGGGAGAGAGAGAGGGGAGAGAGGGGGGAGAGAGGGGTGAGAGGGGGGAGAGAGAGGGAGAGAGAGAGGGGGGAGAGAGGGGGAGAGAGAGGGAGAGAGAGAGAGGGGAGAGAGGGGAGAGAGAGAGGGGAGAGAGAGAGGGAGAGAGGAGAGAGAGAGGGGAGAGAGGAGGAGAGAGAGGGGAGAGAGGGGGAGAGAGAGAGGAGAGAGGAGAGAGGGGAGAGAGAGGGGAGGAGAGAGAGAGAGGGGAGAGAGGAGGAGAGAGGGGGAGAGAGAGGAGGAGAGAGAGAGGGGGGAGAGAGAGGGAGGGAGGGAGAGAGGAGGAGAGAGAGAGGGGGAGAGAGAGGGGAGAGGGGAGAGAGAGAGAGGGAGGAGGAGAGAGGGGAGAGAGAGAGGAGGAGGAGAGAGAGGGAGAGAGAGGAGGAGAGAGGGGAGAGAGGGGAGGAGAGAGAGAGGGAGAGAGGGAGGAGAGGGGGGAGAGAGGGGAGGAGGAGAGAGAGAGGGAGAGAGAGGGAGGGGAGAGAGAGAGGGAGGAGAGAGAGGGAGAGAGGGGGGAGGGAGAGAGGGAGAGAGGAGGAGAGAGAGGGGGGAGGAGGAGGAGAGAGGGAGGAGAGAGGGGGGAGGAGAGAGAGAGGGAGGAGAGAGAGGGGGAGAGAGAGGGGGGAGAGAGGAGAGAGGAGGGAGAGAGAGAGGAGGAGAGAGAGAGGGAGGAGGAGAGAGAGAGGGAGAGAGGGGAGAGAGAGAGGGGAGAGAGAGAGGGGAGAGAGGAGAGGGAGAGAGAGGGGAGAGAGAGGGAGAGAGAGGGAGGGGGGAGAGAGGGGGAGAGAGGGGAGGAGGAGAGAGGGGAGGAGAGAGAGGGGGAGAGAGAGGGGGGAGACAGAGAAGAGAAGAAGAGCGGCAGAGAGGAAGAAAGAGGGAGGCAAAGAGTTTTTTAACATTTAGTTATAAAAGTGAGAACTAGGAAAAGCACACACCAATAAACTAGACCAAGACCAAGACCAGGACCAAACCAGGACTAAACCAGGACCAAACCAGGACTAAACCAGGACTAAACCAGGACTAAACCAGGACTAAACCAGGACTAAACCAGGACTAAACCAGGACCAAACCAGGACTAAACCAGGACTAAACCAGGACCAAACCAGGACTAAACAAGATCTATACAGGGATTAAATCAGAACTAAAGCAGGACTAAACTTGGATTAAAGCAGGACTAAACCAGGACCAAACCAGGACTAAACCAGGACTAAACCAGGACCAAACCAGGACTAAACAAGATCTATACAGGGATTAAATCAGAACTAAAGCAGGACTAAACTTGGATTAAAGCAGGACTAAACCAGGACTAAACCAGGACTGAACCAGGACAAAACCAGGACCAAATTAGGACTAATCCAGGACCAAACCAGGACTAATCCAGAGCTAATCCAGGACCAAACCAGGACTAACTGCAGCAGTATAATTTCAGTCTCAAGACGAAGCCTCACTCTGGACTTTAATAAAAGCAGCAGGACTTTTTTTGTGTCCAACCTGTAACCGCTGCGTCCTTCCCTTTTGTGAGTGTGCACGTGTGTGTGCACGAGCTCCGTGTGCGTGCGTGTGTGTGTGTGTGTGTGCGTGTGTGTGTGCGTTAGCGTGTGTGTGTGTGTGTGTGTGTGTAAAGTGCACAGAAGTGGTGCGTCAGCAGTATCTGGAGCTGGTCATAAAGAATTCTGCTGCTGCGCGCATTTTATCTGCTAATCTATAAGCATAATACCCTCTGCCTGCTCCGTCTGCGCCGCTATCACCCACGTGCACGCTCCCGCACGTGCACGGGGCAGAGTGCACGTGTGCGAGCGTGCACGTGTGAGGGCCGTGCACGTCACAGGAGCGTGCACGAGGGGCCGTTGTGTGGTTCCACAGTTTTATCTAAAGTTAGAGAGCAGCGAAGGAAGGAAAGGGCAAAAGTGTGAGGAGAAACTGGAGGACGGAGTTTAGGATTAGACCTGGTTCAGTCCTGGTTTAGTCCTGGTTTAGACCTGGTTTAGTCCTGGTTTAGCCCTGGTATAATCCAAGTTTACTCCTGCTTTAGACCTGGTTTAGTCCTGGTTTAGTCCTGCTTTAGTCCTTGTTTAGTCCTGGTTTAGTCCTGGCTTAGACCTGGTTTAGTCCTGGTTTAGTCCTGCTTTAGTCCTTGTTTAGTCCTGGTTTAGACCTGGTTTAGACCTGGTTTAGACCTGGTTTAGTCCTGGTTTAGTCCTGGTTTAGACCTGGTTTAGACCTGGTTTAGACCTGGTTTAGTCCTGGTTTAGACCTGGTTTAGACCTGGTTTAGACCTGGTTTAGACCTGTGACTGTCCTCTGGGGCTGGATTAAGTGTAACTTCTGGCTTTTTCCTGTAAAAGTCGATGGGAACCAGCGCTCTCTCAGGTCCACTTCCTGTTTGGAGCGCAGCTAACGGCTAACGGCTAGCGCTGTCCACTCGTGTTCATTTATCTAGAGTCGCTTTATCTGTCCGAGGACGAGGCTCTCAGGACTAAACCAGGACTAAACCAGGACTAAACCAGGACTAAACCAGGACTAAACCAGGACTAAACCAGGACTAAACCAGGACTAAACCAGGACTAAACCAGGACTAAACCAGGACTTTTAATGAACACAATAAACAAATCACAAAAACGTAAGCGTCATAATTTCCTCCACAAACAACAAACATCCTGCTTTATTCAGAATAAAAATGGCCGACGCTGTAGATTTGCACAAACATGATCTGAAACACGTGAATCTTTATTCTTTTGTCAGTTCATGTTTCAGTTCTGAACGTGTTTGATGAGGACGGGCCATATGTTGGTATCAGACGATATTTGGCACCAAAATATCTATATTTATAATTTATTTGTCTTTGTTTTGGACAAACTTATGAGTAAAAATGGAAATAGATTAACTAACTGGATAAAATATGGCCATATGTTACACAATAATGGAACTAATTATTTTATCTCCCACATAAATATATTCTATTATTATTTATTTATATATATATATAAGTGTAAAGTTAATTTGTGAACTTTATTTCAACTTAAAGTCGATGTGTGGACCGTGCTATGAATGTTAAAATCTAAAAATACTGACAACAGCAGCAGGACAAATATCGAGTATCGCTTTAGTGTTTAAAATGTGAACCTTCTACCTGCACGGTGTGTTGGGTTTGTTTATTATCTCATTTTTAAAGTTATTTATCCTGTGTGTGTGTGTGTGTGTGTGTGAGTGTGTGTGGACATTTAGACACACACTTGTAGATTTATTGATTTCGCTCTGGTTTATTCCACGTCTTTTTTAAATTCCTCCCACTCGACTCGATTCAGTTAAAAGAGCAAAGACTCAGAACAACGTGCGGCTTCTTTAGTGATTTTAGGACGTGTTTATGTGTGTGTGTGTGTGTGTGTGTGTGTGTGTGTGTGTGTGTGTGTGTGTGTGTGTGTGTGTGTGTGTGTGTGTGTGTGTGTGTGTGTGTGTGTGTGTGTGTGTGTGTGTGTGTGTGTGTGTGTGTGTGTGTGTGTGTGTGGTCACAAATCGATCCAGCGTCTAGACTCAGATATATCAACTATCACTGAGACTGACACCACGGACTGCACAGAGGACTAAACCAGGACTAAACCAGGACTAAACCAGGACTAAACCAGGACTAAACCAGGACTAAACCAGGACTAAACCAGGACTAAACAAGAAATAAACATAAACCAGGTCTAAACCAGGACTAAATCAGAACCAAGGGTCAGGTGATCCACAGAACTCAGTGAACTTCCATCCATCCATTTTTGTCCTCTTTATCCAGGGCCGGGTCACAGAGGCAGCAGCTGAGCAGGAGGCCCCGACCTCCCTGTCCACACACCAGCTCCAGCTCCTCTGGGGGGGTCCCGTTCAGGACACAGTCCCTCCAGTGTGTCCTGGGTCCTCCTCGGGGCCCAGGACACAGATGCCCAAGCCTCAGCTGCTCCTCTCCACATGAAGGAGCAGCGGCTCTACTCTGAGCTCCACTGGACTCTGAGCTCCTCTGTCTCTGAGGGCGACTCTGAGGAAACTCATTTGGACGCTTGTATCTGTGATCTTGTCCTTTGGGTCATTCCCCAAAGCTCACGACCAGGTGAGAGAGGAACGAAGATTGACTGGACAACGGTCCGATACAGCGACCACATCACTGCAGACGCTGCACCGATCTGTCAATCTCACGCTCCATCCTTCACTCTGGACAAGACCCGAGATACTTGAACTCCTCCACTTGAGGCAAGGACTCTCCACCTGGACAGGGCAAGACACCTTTTTCCAGTCGAGAACCATGGCCTTGGATTTGGAGCTGATCCTAATCAGCTGCTTCACACTCGGCTCAAACGTCCCAGTGCTGCAGGTCCTGGTTTGAAGAAGCATCAGGACGACATCATCTGCAAACAGCAGAGATGATCCTGTGGTCCCCGAACCGGACGCCCTCCAGGCCCTGACGGAGTCTGGAAATTCTGTCCATAAAAATTATGAAAAGAACCAAAAAAAGGGCAGCCCTGGCGGAGTCCAACATGCACTGGGTCTGACGTACTGCCAGGGACCGGACAGCCCTGAGCCCTTATACTCCCGGAGCACCCCCCACAGGGCGCCCCGGGGCACACGGTCGAACACCTTCTCCAGATCCACAAAGCACATGTGACTGAGGCAAACTCCCATGAACCCTGGAGCCCCCGATGGAGAGTATAGAGCTGGTCCAGTCCACGACCAAAACCACAGGCTCCTCCTGAATCCGAGGTTCGACTATTGGTCGGATTCTCCTCCAGTCCCTGGAGCAGACCTCACACTTAGGAGTGTGATCCCCTGTGGTTGGAACACACCCTCCGGTCCCCCTTCTTAAACACAGAGACCACCACCCCGGTCTGCCAGTCCAGAGGTACCGTCCCAGACCGCCAAGCGATGTTGCAGAGACGTGTCAACCAAGACAGTCCCACAACATCCAGAGACTTAAGATACTCAGGAGGATCTCATCCACAGGAGCCACCGAGGAGCAACAACCAGTGACTTCAGGGAGATGGATGAGTCACCTCTGAGTCCTCAGCCTCTGCTTCCTCCTCAACACGTGACGGTGGGATTGAGGAGATCCTCCAAGTGTTCTTTACACCGTCCGACCACATCTCCAGTCGAGGTCCACAACCTCCACCTGCACCGTCCACAGTGTTGAAGCGCTGCTTCCTCCTGAGGCCAAGGACGGTTTGACAGAATGTGTTTGAGGCGACTGATAGTCCTCCTCCATGGCCTCCGAGCTCCTCCCAAATTTTTGCCTCTGTGACTCTGCTTATTGTTTTTTTAGGACTGTAACTTAATCAATTAATGGCAACTATTCTATTTTAGAAATAGATGTGAACTACTCGTAGGCCTCGTTGGCGCAGTAGGCAGCGCGTCAGTCTCATAATCTGAAGGTCGTGAGTTCGATCCTCACACGGGGCAGCACACACGTGCACCTTTTGTCTGTTCATGTCATATTATTGTTCCTGTCTTTAACTCCTGATTAAGCAACACATTTAGTCCTAGATCAGGCCTTTTCTGTTTTAATCTTCTTCAAAAAACCCAGGAGATAAACAAAGCTGAACTTTCTGCGGCCGCCGTGGAACCAATCAGAGATCACACTTCAGTCACGTATTTCATTATCCAGAAGAACGAGAAAACAAACCACACAGCGGCAAAAATGGACGACAAACTCATGGTGTCTCTATGTCCCGCTGTGGAGACAGAAGAAGAAGGACCTGGAGTCATCAGGACACTGGACTGTCTGGTACATTATTACAACTTTGGAGTCGTGAAGTAGGTCGTCTTTTTACTAGCCACACATAGTTCCATAATTGCATAATTCCCGCTGTAGGCCACAGTATCTCAGTAGGCCTCGGTGGCCCTGTAGGCCTCGTTGGCGCAGCAGGCAGCGCGTCAGTCTCATAATCTGAAGGTCGTGAGTTCGATCCTCACACGGGGCAGATGTTTTAGGCCGTTTTAAAAACTCAACACAAAAACAGTTTTCTTAAGCACAAAGACCCCGAGGCCACGTCACACGAGCTGCTGCTGCAGTTGGTTTAGTCCTGCTTTAGCCTTTGTCCACGACACAAACCCACTTTAATCCCGGTTTAGCGCCTTATGTGTTTAGTTTTGTTTAGGTCTTGGTTTAAACTGGATTTAGTCCTGGTCTAGTCTTGTATTAGCTCTGATTTGGTCTAGGTTTAGTCCTGGTTTAGCCTTGCTTTAGTCCTGCCATAGTCCTGGTCTCGTCTCAGTCTCAGTCCTCAGCTTTGTCTCAGTCCTCGGTCTCGTCTCAGTCCTCGGTCTTGTCTCAGTCCTCGGTCTCGTCTCAGTCCTCGTTCTCGTCTCAGTCTCAGTCCTCGCTCTCGTCTCAGTCCTCGCTCTCGTCTCAGTCCTCGGTCTCGTCTCAGTCCCAGTCCTCGTTCTCGTCTTATTCCTCGTGTTGTGGAGGTGTCTCTTACATGTGTGGCGCCTCCTTCTGGACACACGAGCTGCACAAACTCCTTGAGCGTCTCCTGCGGGTGGTACCTGATGGCCGGGTGGGAGAAGTAGGACGCAGGCTGCTGCAGGATGGGAGACGACGAGAAGTGCAGGCCTGAAGGGGGCGCATGGGGGCTCGCTGCACACAGGACCAGAGAAGACACGTTACACCAGAGAAAACACGTCACACACGAGAGAAAACACGTCAAACACGAGAAAAAACACGTCACACACGAGAGAAAACACGTCAAACACAAGAGAAAAGACGTCACACACGAGAGAAAACATGTCACACAAGAGAAAAGACGTCACACACGAGAGAAAACATGTCACACAAGAGAAAACGACAAATTGAACTCAACAAACAGCATCTGTCTTAAATCTCAGGACGACAGCACATTTATAGAATTGTACTTTGCACCATTTCTGTCCAATAAGACGCAACAATTTGGGAAAAACACTAAACTGTGATGTTTACGCCTTTGCAGCTGCAAACAGTGACTTCAATTGAATGAAGTGTCTGGGGAGGGGGAGGACAGAGCATCATCAACACAGTGGGCTTTGTTAGCACAGAAGGCTCCGTTAGCGCAGAAGGCTCCGTTAGCACAGAAGGCTCCGTTAGCACAGAAGCCTCCCTCAGCCCTGTAGGCCTCGTTGGCGCAGTAGGCAGCGCGTCAGTCTCATAATCTGAAGGTCGTGAGTTCGAGCCTCACACGGGGCAGAGCTTTTACACATGACCTCTGTCTGTCTCTGTGAACCGTCCTGGGTCTGTCTCTGTGAACCGTCCTGGGTCTGTCTCTGTGAACTGTCCTGGGTCTGGGTCTGTCTCTGTGAACCGTCCTGGGTCAGTCTCTGTGAACCGTCCTGGGTCTGTCTCTGTGAACCGTCCTGGGTCTGTCTCTGTGAACCGTCCTGGGTCTGTCTCTGTGAACTGTCCTGGGTCTGGGTCTGTCTCTGTGAACCGTCCTGGGTCTGTCTCTGTGAACCGTCCTGGGTCAGTCTCTGTGAACCGTCCTGGGTCTGTCTCTGTGAACTGTCCTGGGTCAGTCTCTGTGAACTGTCCTGGGTCTGGGTCTGTCTCTGTGAACCGTCATAAGTCATGATTACATTAGCGCAGTACGGTGTGGGACGGTCACAGTTGTTTCCCGTGAACTGTAACCGCCCCGTTTGAGGGTCCAAAGGGGCCCTCGAGAGGTACTAGCTCCCACAGGGTGCTGACTCGCTTTAACATGGTCTGGTTTATGATCGGACGAGAGAGAACTAAAGAGAACTCGGACGCAGGTGAGAACGAAACTGCAGAAAGAAAATATAAAGACAAAATAATCATTCCTCACCAAACGCTGACTTGATCTTGTGAAAAACGTATTTCCAGAGACAATAACTTTTGTTTGTTGAACTGAGTTAGCAGTTGTTTCCTGTTTACGACACACAGCACTTACATTAAGACTCGCATTAAGTAACACTTTTTCTGTGCCTACAGAAGCCAACTCTATTTAAACCCAACGCATTTCATACAGACATTTTAAAACGTGGTGTAGAGACAGAAAAGTGAAATAAGAGCAGAAGATGACGAAAAAACCAGTAGGCCTTGTTAGCGCAGTAGGCCTCATTGACTTGGTGGGCCTCGTTGGCGCAGTAGGCAGCGCGTCAGTCTCATAATCTGAAGGTCGTGAGTTCGATCCTCACACGGGGCAGAGCTTTTATACGTGTGACTTCTGTCTGATCATTGTTCCTGTCTTTAACGTCTGATTAAGCAACACCTTTAGTCCTAGAGTAGGACTGTTTTGTTTTAATCTAAAAGTCCTGGTTCAGACACAGCGTCAGGTTTGACAGATCTGTCAGTAATGTCCTCTTTTTCACTTCATTCTTGAAAATCACAAAGAAATATAAAAAACCTTTTCATCCGTGAGCGTTGTTTCTGTTTTAGATCTGTTTTTAGCTCTAAGGACTTGGCACAGTAGGCCTTGTTAGCGCAGTAGTCCTCGTTAGTACTGTAGGCATTATTAGCACAATAAGCCTTGTTAGCATAGTAGCCCTTGTTAGCAGTGTAGGCCTTGTTAGCACTGTAGACCTCATTATCATGCTAGCCCTCGTTAGCCCAGTAGGCCTTATTAGCGCAATAAGCCTAATTAGCCCTGTAGGCGTTGTTAGCGCAGTAGGCCTCATTAGCGCAGTAGGCCTCATTAGCCCTGTAGGCCTCGTCAGTCTCGGGCTTATAAATAAAATGTATTATTATTATTATTATTATAATTATTTAAAGATCGGTAAGATGCAGTAGGCCTTGTTAGCGCAGTAGGCCTCGGTAGTGCAGTAGGTCTTGGTAGTGCAGTAGGCCTCATTAGCTCTGTAGGCCTCATTAGTGCTGTAGGCCTCGTTAGTACAGTAGGCCTCATTAGCCCTGTAGGCCTCGTTAGTACAGTAGGCCTCATTAGCCCTGTAGGCCTCGTTAGCCCTGTAGGCCTCATTAGAGCTGTAGGCCTCGTTAGTACAGTAGGCCTCATTAGCCCTGTGTAGGCCTCGTTAGTACAGTAGGCCTCATTAGCCCTGTAGGCCTCGTTAGCCCTGTAGGCCTCGTTAGTACAGTAGGCCTCATTAGCCCTGTAGGCCTCGTTAGCCCTGTAGGCCTCGTTAGTACAGTAGGCCTCATTAGCCCTGTAGGCCTCATTAGCCCTGTAGGCCTCAAGTTGGTACAGTAGGCCTCATTTAGCCCTGTAGGCCTCAAGTTAGCCCTGTAGGCCTCGTTAGTACAGTAGGCCTCATTAGCCCTGTAGGCCTCGTTAGCCCTGTAGGCCTCGTTAGTACAGTATGCCTCATAAGCCCTGTAGGCCTCGTTAGTACAGTAGGCCTCATTAGCCCTGTAGGCCTCGTTAGCCCTGTAGGCCTCGTTAGTACAGTAGGCCTCATTAGCCCTGTAGGCCTCTTTAGCCCTGTAGGCCTCGTTAGTACAGTAGGCCTCGTTAAAGCTGTAGGCCTCATTAGCCCTGTAGGCCTCGTTGGCGCAGTAGGCCTCGGTAGTGCAGTAGGCCTCATTAGCCCTGTAGGCCTCGTTAGTACAGTAGGCCTCATTAGCCCTGTAGGCCTCGTTAGCCCTGTAGGCCTCGTTAGTACAGTAGGCCTCATTAGCCCTGTAGGCCTCGTTAGCCCTGTAGGCCTCGTTAGTACAGTAGGCCTCATTAGCCCTGTAGGCCTCTTTAGCCCTGTAGGCCTCGTTAGTACAGTAGGCCTCATTAGCCCTGTAGGCCTCGTTAGTACAGTAGGCCTCATTAGCCCTGTAGGCCTCGTTAGCCCTGTAGGCCTCGTTAGTACAGTAGGCCTCATTAGCCCTGTAGGCCTCTTTAGCCCTGTAGGCCTCGTTAAAGCTGTAGGCCTCATTAGCCCTGTAGGCCTCGTTGGCGCAGTAGGCCTCGGTAGTGCAGTAGGCCTCATTAGCTCTGTAGGCCTCGTTGGCGCAGTAGGCAGCATGTCAGTCTCATAATCTGAAGGTTGTGAGTTCGAGCCTCACACGGGGCAGAGCTTTTCTTTCATTCAACACAAAAACAGTTTGACCCCAAAACAATGAGCTGTAGAGACACGACCGTGGACACTTTCACACGGGACACACTTTCACACGGGACACTCTGCTGGTTCAGTCTTGTTTCAGACAAAAGTCTCTCTTAATCGCTCAAATGTAAAGAGATCTTGTAGTTCAGGGGTAAATGCTCTCAGTGAAGTTTGTCAAACTGCAGGATGGTACGCAGCCTCCACAGCTCTAGAGTCACACGTTTGATTCTTCAGTTTATTTCTTGGTTAAAACTCCTGCAGCAAAGACACCGTCCAGTCAGACCTGGTCCAGCTCTACACTTTCATAGACGTGGTTTAGATCTGAAGGTTCTCATAGATCCACTGCTCTAAAGCCGCTCTGTCTCCTGTAAAGAATCCACTAAAGCTAGTCTTTTGTGGATGTTTGAACCATTGACTTTTTACTGACTTAAGGCGAGACGCTGCAGTGAAACAGGAAAAACACGACATTTAAAGATATCAGTGTTAAACTCCTGTAGTTCACTCACATTTGCACATTTGCACCGTCTGCCAACTGTACATTCTGTATCTAGTCTTAGTCTATCTCAGTCTATTTTATTCTTAATCTTATGCATGACTCTTTTGTATATTTTATTATATTTTATTCATTGTTTTATGTTGCACTTTACGCCGAAGCAAGTTCCTGTTTGTGAATTTTGACACTGACAATGGCAATAAACCATTTATGATTCTGATTCTCACATAAATGTAAGAAAAAAATGTTTTCATTCAAGCATTTTATGTAAAAATAGCCAAAAATCCACATATTTGGGACATTTAAATCTGAAAAATGGACAGAACCAGGTTTAAATTTCTTGGTTCATTTTGTAACATATTAGTTATAAAAATGTACAGAGAGGATTTGGATTTATTATTTAGGTTTTTAAGTAAAATAGATCTGACTGAAGAAGATTTTTTTTTACTTAAAACTTAAATAAATCAGTTTTAGAATCAGATCTTAAATCCTTGTGTTTGGTCTAAATCTGTTTGAGTCCAGATTGTACAGTTTGTGTGGATCGACTTTAAGACTTTAAGCATTTTAAGAAAACGTCCTTTGAAGAAAACAATGTCAGAGAAATCTATGGATGAAGTGGATTCAATGGAAGAATCTTTAGGAGCAGGTTGGACACGTTTGTTGTTTCCACTTGAAAGACATCGATGTGTGAGAGAGAAAAGTGACCAAAAAACAAAGAAAAGAGTTGATCCTGTAGAGTCTGGCCTTAAACTCTGAGGCGTGTGTTGGACCCAAACGTCCCTCTGTCCTGGTCCTGCAGTGAGGCGTTTAAGGATGACGAGGAGAGCGAGAGGGAAGAGTAATGGACGGAGCAGGAGCGCGGGGGCGGGGCCGAGGCTTTAGAGTTGATTAAAGGGGGCGGGCCTTATGCAGATGAGCGATGACACGCGCAGACACTGACTCTGCAGCTGTCGATCAAACGGAGGGTACGACGAGGTCAAAGACTTTTATCGCCGTTTGTTCCGTCTCCAGCTCCGGCCTCCACACTTTTAATGCTCTTCTGTTTACTTTTTGAGTTCAGTTACAAACGTTATTTATGGACGACAAATATTTAACTGGTCCTTCCCTGATTTGTTTTGCCTTTTCTCTAAACTTTACACTGAACGGTCAGAGCGTTTTACATTTTGCATAAAAGCACGACTATGGACTTCTAAAAGTGTCTAAAGCCTGTTCACACTCGGTTAGTTTTACCTCTGGATCTCGGGTAAATTATAATAATGACAAACGTCTGTGTTTCTCGTTCCGTGTGAATCGTCCGTCTGTGAAAATAACTCGGGTCGTTCTAGTCCCGTGTGATGTCTGTGATTTGGACAGTTTTTAGTTTGTGAATTTAATGTAAATCGATTTAAAAATTCTCTACGATCCATTTTCCAATTGAATTAGAATGTTTTGCTACAATTAAAACCCGACTGACTGTTTCACCGCCGGTTTAATGAGAAATAGAATCGTCTGGATGTCGCTGTGGACACTGATTACATTACATTACCATCATTCAGTGAATGTTGGCTAAAAATAAGGCCTTAAAATGCATTAAAAAGCATTAAATTCAGTCTCCACAAGCATTAAATCTAAAAACCAGTGACAACAAAAACATTGGGGAACTTTTCTTTGTTTTTGATCAGATTTGGATTCCAGAGAGTGGAATAATCGGCACAAACTGAAAAAGTGTTTAATCCTGCTGCTCCTGTTTTTAACGATGTTTCACATTTGGAATGACTTTGTTTGGGACTTTCCATCTTTAGGTCACTGTGTCTGTGGCTTTACTGGACATAACAGTATCTTACATTTGTAAATGTGTTTATGTGACCGGATCAGGAGTGAGTCCAGGACAGAAGATTTTACGTTAAAACATCCAAATGTATTTTGAATCCCAGCTGTACTGGATTAATCAATCTAAATGTTAATGATCAAATGATCTAAAAAGTAAAAGATCAGATTCAAAACATGTGCAGGGTTTGAATATTATAAAGTAGTTTATTGTATTCTCTCATTCTGTGCCCAATGGAATGATTAGGAGCCCGGAGCTTTTGGCGTTGATTATGGCATTAAAGACCGTGAAATGTGGCATTAAAAAGCATTAAATTTGCTCTGTAAAAGAGGGTGTGGCAAAAGCTTTAAAACTATCCAGTATCTCCAGGTGTCTGACCTAAACGTCTCTCAAAAGACCACAACCTCACAGGAGTTTAACAAAAACAACTAATTATACAGACAAGCACAAGGAAACAGTGTGTTACGTTAAACATCATGATTCACTCTGTAACTCTCTCCTTTCTTCTCTTTTTTGCTGTTGTTCCACATAAATCCTTTTAATCTAAATAAACTATTCAGTCGACTAATAAAAACACTGGTCGACTAAGACAGTGGTTCTCAAACTTTTTCAGTCGTGACCCCGAAAATAAAAATAGTTCACATTCACGACCCCCAAACACAAAAAACAGGTGTGAAGGAAGTCTTGTTTAAGATTATTGTATTAATTTTTCCCATCATCTGGGGACCCCCAGAAATTATTTCCCGACCCCCATTGGGGTCCCAACCCTTAGTTTGTGAAGGAACTTTTTTTAAAACAAACTTAAACTAGAAGAAACTTTAATAGTGCAAATGTATTTAAAGATCGGTAAAATGCAGTAGGCCTCATCAGCACTGTAGGCCTCGTTGGCGCAGTAGGCAGCGCGTCAGTCTCATAATCTGAAGGTCGTGAGTTCGATCCTCACACGGGGCAGCACACACGTGCACCTTTTGTCTGTTCATGTCATATTATTGTTCCTGCCTTTAACTCCTGATTAAGCAACACATTTAGTCCTAGATCAGGCCTTTTCTGTTTTAATCTTTTTCAAAAAAACCAGGAGATAAACAAAGCTGCACTTTCTGCGGCCGCCGTGGATGGCGACCAATCAGAGATCACACTTCAGTCACATATTTCATTATCCAGAAGAACGAGAAACAACCCACACAGCGGCAAAAATGGACGACAAACTCATGGTGTCTCTATGTCCCGCTGTGGAGACAGAACAAGAAGGACCTGGAGTCATCAGGACACTGGACTGTCTGGTACATTATTACAACTTTGGAGTCGTGAAGTAGGTCGTCTTTTTACTAGCCACACATAGTTCCATAATTGCATAATTCCCGCTGTAGGCCACAGTATCTCAGTAGGCCTTAGTGGCCCTGTAGGCCTCGTTAAAGCTGTAGGCCTCATTAGCCCTGTAGGCCTCGTTAAAGCTGTAGGCCTCATTAGCCCTGTAGGCCTCGTTAGCGCAGTAGGCCTCGTTGGCGCAGCAGGCAGCGCGTCAGTCTCATAATCTGAAGGTCGTGAGTTCGATCCTCACACGGGGCAGAGCTTTTCTTTCATTCAACACAAACAGTTTGACCCCAAAACAATGAGCTGTAGAGACACCTCGACTCTTTCACTCAGGACACACTTTCACTCACGGTTCTGACTTAAATCTGAACAAATCGCTCCAAACCTCCACCACAAACTCTTGTCTTGATAAAACACCGAGACATGAAACAGAGACAGACGCTCACAGAGTGAAACATGCGATGGACGAGCGGCAGGTCGTGCACAAGAGCGAGGAATGAGCCGAACTGAAACATGACTCTCACAGAAGCACAAACAGAAGCTCCGCCCAGCCACAGCTTCATCTCCGACACGTTCTGTTGTGTCGGCGCCGCTCGATGTCGGAAGTGATTACATAACTCATATCACCGTGACATTTGAATACACTTTTGGACACGAGAATTTCAGTTAAAGCGAAACTAAAAGTGAAGCGAAGGCTCAAATCAAGGATAATTAACGACTTTAATACATAAAATCTGCCTTTTTCTCTTCTTTCTGTCCTGGTGAACCTTGTGTTATTGTCGTATATTTAGTTTGTCGCGATACTTTTGTGATTTATCGTACAACTCTTGAAGGAAAATACTTTGTTTTTTGTCCATCGGCACATTTTAGTCTCAGTTTAACTTTCATTATCGCGTTAAAAAGTATAAAATAATAATAATAATAATGTCAATGTTATCTACAGTATATCACAGTCATCAACAGCAACATTGCAGTCTCCTCCAATAATCTACAGCTCTATATTTCTGAAAACATCAATTTTTTTGTGGTTTTCAGATTCAGACTTTAAAGAATCGCACTCAGGGATATCATTTAGATCATGAGTGTGAAAGTTAAATTCCTGATTGTATTTACTGCACATTTAAAGCAGGTTTTATTGGACAAACACAGATGAGACGGTTTTAAACGTGATGAGACTCTGAGGCTGATTGTTTTATTGAATGAACTGCTCTATCAGTTCACTTTTTAATTTAAATGTAACTGTGACCTCGACCGGTGCAGGTGAAACTACCAGAAGATGAATGTACTTTGTGCCTTTGTCCCTGATCAAAGAAATAAATTAAGTCACGCAATAGTTTTTCACTTTATCTACAGATACATTAAATACTTTACATTAATTATACTTTTGTGAAGCGAGACGAGAGCATTTTATTTTTCTTTGTCACAGAAAAGCAAACTAACGGCATTTTAACAAACTGACATTTCTATCCTGAAAATTCTGAAATATTGCTTTGTTTTTTGTTATTCTCTTTATTCCTGAAGTTGCCGTACGCGCCGCCGTCTTGTTTCCGTTGTAGTTCACACAGAGCAGACGAGCTCAACAGAAAATAAGTTCTACTCGACTAAAAAGACGTTTTCAGGAAATCGTTGTGTTGTGACTTGTTGTTGCTCGTGTTCATTAAACATTTTACACAAATCAATCTACTTTATGTAACATTTTAGCCTCAGACTTTTCCCTCGTTCATCATTAGCTTTAACGGAGTTCTCGTCAAACGGAAGTGCGTTTACAACAAAAGTGCAAAAAACGGCAAAAGAGGGCGGAGCAGAATAAGGTCAATAAAGACTTAAAATCCTTAACATTTGGTTCATGGTTTACTTCACTTTGATTCCCTGATTTGAAACATTCTGATGTCACTGTGTTTTAGAGTGAACTGTCGTCTGAAGTGTGGCTGGACGGGGCAGAGATGAGAGCGGGGTGAAGGGTCACAGCGTGGTCAGGGGTCACAGCGGGTCACAGCAGGGTCAGGGCGGGTCACAGCAGGGTCAGGGGTCACAGCGGGTCACAGCAGGGTCAGGGGTCACAGCGGGGTCAGGGGTCACAGCAGGGTCACAGCGGGGTTAGGGGTCACAGTGGGGTCATGGCGGGGTCAGGGGTCACAGTGGGTCCAGGGGTCTAGCGGGTCTGGCAGGGTCACAGCAGGGTCACAGCGGGTCTGGCGGTCAAGCGGGGTCAGGGCAGCGGTCTGGCGGGTCAGCAGGGTCCAGGGGTCACAGCGGGTCAGGGGTCACAGCAGGGTCTGGCGGGGTTAGGGGTCACAGTGGGGTCATGGCGGGGTCAGGGTCACAGTGGGTCAGGGGTCTGGCCGGTCTGGCGGGTCACAGCAGGGTCCAGGGTCTGGCCGGGTCTGGCGGGGTCAGGGGTCTGGCGGGTCTGGCGGGTCACAGCTGGGTCTGGGGTCACAGCGGGGTCAGGGGTCACAGCAGGGTCACAGCGGGGTTAGGGGTCACAGTGGGGTCATGGCGGGGTCAGGGGTCACAGTGGGTCAGGGGTCACAGCAGGGTCACAGTGGGTCAGGGGTCTGGCAGCGGGTCACAGCAGGGTCAGGGTCTGGCCAGGGTCTGGCGGGTCAGGGGTCTGGCCGGGTCACAGCGGGTCACAGCAGGGTCAGGGGTCACAGCGGGGTCAGGGGTCACAGCAGGGTCAGGGGTCACAGCGGGGTCAGGGGTCACAGCAGGGCCAGGCCAGCGGGCCAGGGGTCACAGCAGGGTCAGGGGTCTGGCGGGTCAGGGGTCACACAGCAGGGTCCAGGGGTCTGGCAGCGGGGTCAGGGGTCACAGCAGGGTCACAGCGGGGTTAGGGGTCACAGTGGGGTCATGGCGGGGTCAGGGGTCACAGTGGGTCAGGGGTCACAGCAGGGTCACAGTGGGTCAGGGGTCACAGCGGGTCACAGCGGGTCACAGCAGGGTCAGGGGTCACAGCGGGTCACAGCGGGGTCAGGGGTCACAGCGGGTCACAGCGGGTCACAGCAGGGTCAGGGGTCACAGCGGGGTCAGGGGTCACAGCAGGGTCACAGCGGGGTTAGGGGTCACAGTGGGGTCATGGCGGGGTCAGGGGTCACAGTGGGTCAGGGGTCACAGCAGGGTCACAGTGGGTCAGGGGTCACAGCGGGGTCAGGGCGGGGTCAGGGCGGGGTCAGGGCGGGGTCAGGGGTCACAGGTGTTAGACGGGTTAGTGCAGATGAGTTACCTTGTCGGGAGATGAAGGAGCTAGTTAAAGAGCCACGCAGTTTATATCCAGCTTCATTTAAAACAAACAGAAAGAGCAGCAGCGAGTTAATACTGAGACACACACAGAGACACACAGAGACACACAGAGACACACAGAGACACACAGAGACACACAGAGACACACAGAGAGACACACAGAGACACACAGAGACACACAGACACACACAGAGACACACAGAGAGACACACAGAGAGACACAGAGACACACAGAGACACACACTGAGACACACAGAGAGACACAGAGACACACAGAGAGACACACAGAGACACACAGAGACACACAGAGACACAGAGACACACACTGAGACACACAGAGAGACACAGAGACACACAGAGACACACAGAGACACACAGAGACACACAGAGACACAAAGAGACACACAGAGACACACACAGAGACACACAGAGACACACAGAGAGACACACAGAGACACACAGAGACACACAGAGACACACACAGAGACACAGAGACACAGAGACACACAGAGACACACAGAGACACACAGAGACACACACA
>CM033623.1:32660437-32697937 GCA_019453435.1 Rhinogobius similis | reverse complement strand
GTAGTCTTTGTGATTTGTTAATTACATTCATCCATTAAAATAGTGTTTTTGTGTGGATTTGGTTTAATTGTGCAGCTCTGGCCTTTAAGAGGTAAATAAAGTCATCTGCTCAGAGGCTTCAGAGGCTAAACATCAGGAGAAAAAGTGTGTTTGAACAGACAGCTGCATTAAAGACACAAACAGTCAATCACCAGAACAACATTTAAAACAGCAGATTGTCTCAGGGACCAGCTCATGATTCCATTTCTATCACCAAATGGCCCAGCCCTATGTTTAGTTTTTTTTTTTTTTACGCTTTAGGTGCGTTTTAGTCACTTTCAGTCACGTCTTTGCCGTTTGTAGTTGTGTTTTTAGTCTTGTTTTTTATCACTTTTACTCACGTTTTGGTGCTTTGTGTCGCGCTTGTTGTTTTTAGTCCTGTTTTTGTTGCTTTTAAACACTATTTGATCACTTTTGGTCGCACTTTTGTGGCTTTGTTTCTTTAAGAGGTAAATAAAGTCATCTGCTAAGAGGCTTCAGAGGCTAAACATCAGGAGAAAAGTGTGTTTGAACAGACAGCTGCATTAAAGACACAAACAGTCAATCACGACAACAACAATTCACTAAAACCAGCTCATGATTTTCCATTTTTATCACCGTATCACCCAGATCTAGTCCCTCGGCTCAAAAAGGTGCGATTGGGCCACACGATACACCGCAGTGAACAAACAGCATCTACTACAATCATTTAAACTCTTCACAAACACCATCCAGTCTTATATAAACCTGCTCCGGCTGCAGTTTCCACTCCACAAACGCGCTCTGAAAGGCAGGGATTCGTTTTGCGGTTCATATTTCCGTCTCTCTCAGATGTTTTTGCTTCTGGACCGGTTTAAAATGTGACCCGTGAACTGCATTTTGAGAGACACATCAGGATTTGTAACCCCGGACCATCTCTGATCTGTTTTTGTTTCCTCCTCGAGCTCGTTCTGCAGATATATTTGTAGATGCGCGGCTCACAGTTTAGCTGCGGGCCACTCTGACTGAATCCACTTGCACTCTGCTCCTCTCTGACCCGGCTCGTCTTTAACATGCTGCGGACAGTGTGCAGCGGCCCAAAAAAGCAGCGAAACGTACCGGCCCAACGGAGCGGCCCAGAGGAGAGGCCCAAGAGAAGAAGTGACGCAACAGAGAGGCACAGAGGATAAGGCCATTGGAACGGCTCAAAGAAGAGGCCCAAAAGAAGTGTGCAGAAGGAGCGGCCCAAACGGAGCGGCCCAAACGGAGCGGCCCAACGGAGCGGCCCAAAGGAGAGGCCCAAGAGAAGAAGTGACGCAACAGAGAGGCACAAAGGATAAACGGCTCAAAGAAGAGGTGCAGAAGTGTGCAGAAGGAGCGGCCCAAATGGAGCGGCCCAGAGGAGTGGCCCAAGAGAAGAAGTGACCCAACAGAGAGGCACAAAGGATAAGGCCAAAGAAGAGGTGCAGAAGTGTGCAGCAGGAGCGGCCCAAACGGAGTGGTTCAGATGAGTGGTCCAAAGGAGAGGCCCATAAGAAATGTCCAGAAGGAGCAGCCCAAACAGAGAGGTCAAAAGAAGCGGCCCAAAAGAAGCGGCCCAAAAGAAGCGGCCCTAAAGAAGCGGCCCAAAAGGAGCGGCCCAAACGGAGCGGTTCAGATGAGTGGCCCAAAAGAAGAAGAGGCCCAAAAGGAGAGGCACAAAGGATAAGCCCATTGGAACGGCTCAAAGAAATGGCCCAAAAGAAGTGTCCAAACGAAGTGTCTAAAAGGAGCGGCCCAAATGGAGAGGTTCAGATGAGTGGCCCAGAGGAGAGGCCCAAAAGAAGATGTGACCCAACAGAGAGGCACAAAGGATAAACTGCTCAAAGAAGAGGCCCAAAAGAAATGTCCAGAAGGAGTGGCCCAAACGGAGAGACCAAAAGAAGAGGCCCAAAAGAAGCGGCCCAAAAGAAGCGGCCCAAAAGAAGCGGCCCAAAAGGAGCGGCCTAAAAGAAGAAGTGACCCAATGAAGAGGCACAAAGGATAAGCCCACTGGAACGGCTCAAAGAAGAGGCCCAAAAGAAGTGTCCAGAAGGAGCGGCCCAAACAGAACGGCCCAGAGGAGTGGCCCAAAAGGAGAGGCCCAACAAAGCTGCCCCAAAGAGAGGACCAAAGGATGAGCCCAATGGACCGGCCCAATGAAGAGGCCCAAAAGAAGTGTCCAAATGGAGTGGCCCAAAGTGTAAACGAGCGACGTAAAAGACAAGTGTAAACATACGAATATTTAAGACGTTTATTGAATTTGTCAGAAAACACCTGAAGCAAAGGTCAAAGGTCAGATTCCTGTCCAAAACCCACCTCTGCGTTTGACCCACCGGGACAAATGTCTCAAGATTAACAACAACCCACAGGAAACTACCTCCTGTTTGTCCTCCGCTTTTTCTGCTTTTATTTCCTTCTCTGTAAAGACTCTACGCCATGTTTTAACTAAAAATGACAAAAACACAACTGAAAGCAACAAAAATTTGACTAAAAGAGACAAAAATATACTAAAATACAACTAAAAGTAACTAAAACCGACAAAAATGCTTCAAAATATTTTCTAATCCTGAGGTCGACATCAGCGATTCACAAAAAGACGTTTAATGATTCCAAGTTTGTGTCTGAGACGTGGCTCAAGCTAAACAGGAAACTACTTCCTGTTTGTCTTTTCCTGCTTTTATTTCCTTCAGACTCTACGTTTGAGCCTCTTTGTGTCACGTTTGGATCATGTGATGATCATGAGCTGGAAACATCAGAGAAACAGCTGATGCTAACGTGCTTTGCTAGCTCTGTTTTGCTAACGGCTAAACACATCGTTAGCATCAGTGTCAAGTCAGAGTTTGGAGTCCTGAAGATCAAGTGTCGCTCTTTAAGTCGTGTTTAGACGCTTTGTGTTTGGTTTTTGTCGCTTTTAGTGAGTTTTGTCTCATTTTGTCAAAGTTGTGTAGATTTTTGTCACGTTTTGTCGCTTTTTGCTGCTTTTTTGTAGCTTTTAGTGGATTTTTTGTTGTTGTTTGTGTGAAATTATTCCTTTCTGTTTGTGCAGCAGTGTATGTAGTATTTTGCAGTAGTATTTGTAGTACTTTGTGTAGTACTCTGTGTAGTATTTGTAGTACTTTGTGTAGTACTTTGTGTAGTACTTGTACCTGGAGGATGAGGTGCTGGGCAGGGGCCTCCTCATGGCTCCGGGGCTCATGCTGTAGTATTTGTAGTACTTTGTGTAGTACTTTGTGTAGTACTTGTACCTGGAGGATGAGGTGCTGGGCAGGGGCCTCCTCATGGCTCCGGGGCTCATGCTGTAGTATTTGTAGTACTTTGTGTAGTACTTTGTGTAGTACTTGTACCTGGAGGATGAGGTGCTGGGCAGGGGCCTCCTCATGGCTCCGGGGCTCATGCTGTAGTATTTGTAGTACTTTGTGTAGTACTTTGTGTAGTACTTGTACCTGGAGGATGAGGTGCTGGGCAGGGGCCTCCTCATGGCTCCGGGGCTCATGCTGTAGTATTTGTAGTACTTTGTGTAGTACTTGTACCTGGAGGATGAGGTGCTGGGCAGGGGCCTCCTCATGGCTCCGGGGCTCATGCTGTAGTATTTGTAGTACTTTGTGTAGTACTTGTACCTGGAGGATGAGGTGCTGGGCAGGGGCCTCCTCATGGCTCCGGGGCTCATGCTGTAGTATTTGTAGTACTTTGTGTAGTACTTTGTGTAGTACTTGTACCTGGAGGATGAGGTGCTGGGCAGGGGCCTCCTCATGGCTCCGGGGGCTCATGCTGTAGTATTTGTAGTACTTTGTGTAGTACTTTGTGTAGTACTTGTACCTGGAGGATGAGGTGCTGGGCAGGGGCCTCCTCATGGCTCCGGGGCTCATGCTGTAGTATTTGTAGTACTTTGTGTAGTACTTTGTGTAGTACTTGTACCTGGAGGATGAGGTGCTGGGCAGGGGCCTCCTCATGGCTCCGGGGCTCATGCTGTAGTATTTGTAGTACTTTGTGTAGTACTTTGTGTAGTACTTGTACCTGGAGGATGAGGTGCTGGGCAGGGGCCTCCTCATGGCTCCGGGGCTCATGCTGTAGTATTTGTAGTACTTTGTGTAGTACTTTGTGTAGTACTTGTACCTGGAGGATGAGGTGCTGGGCAGGGGCCTCCTCATGGCTCAGGGCTCATGCTGTAGTATTTGTAGTACTTTGTGTAGTACTTTGTGTAGTACTTGTACCTGGAGGATGAGGTGCTGGGCAGGGGCCTCCTCATGGCTCCGGGGCTCATGCTGTAGTATTTGTAGTACTTTGTGTAGTACTTTGTGTAGTACTTGTACCTGGAGGATGAGGTGCTGGGCAGGGGCCTCCTCATGGCTCCGGGCTCATGCTGTAGTATTTGTAGTACTTTGTGTAGTACTTTGTGTAGTACTTGTACCTGGAGGATGAGGTGCTGGGCAGGGGCCTCCTCATGGCTCCGAGGTCTCATGCTGTAGTATTTGTAGTACTTTGTGTAGTACTTTGTGTAGTACTTGTACCTGGAGGATGAGGTGCTGGGCAGGGGCCTCCTCATGGCTCCGGGGCTCATGCTGTAGTATTTGTAGTACTTTGTGTAGTACTTTGTGTAGTACTTGTACCTGGAGGATGAGGTGCTGGGCAGGGGCCTCCTCATGGCTCCGGGGCTCATGCTGTAGTATTTGTAGTACTTTGTGTAGTACTTGTACCTGGAGGATGAGGTGCTGGGCAGGGGCCTCCTCATGGCTCCGGGGCTCATGCTGTAGTATTTGTAGTACTTTGTGTAGTACTTTGTGCAGTACTTGTACCTGGAGGATGAGGTGCTGGGCAGGGGCCTCCTCATGGCTCCGGGGCTCATGCTGTAGTATTTGTAGTACTTTGTGTAGTACTTTGTGTAGTACTTGTACCTGGAGGATGAGGTGCTGGGCAGGGGCCTCCTCATGGCTCCGGGGCTCATGCTGTAGTACGAGGAGCTGTCCAGGTCTGACAGCGAGAAGTTTGGACCAGTGCCAGCAGCGATCGGAGCTGAAGAGAGAGAGAGAGTTAGACCAGGACTGGACCAGGACTGGACTAGGACTGGACCAGGACTGGACCAGGACTGGACCAGGACTGGACCGGGACTGGACTAGGACTAAACCAGGACTGAACCAGGACTGGACCAGGACTGGACCAGAGCTGAGCCAAGACTAAATAAGGACTAAACCAGGACTGAAACAGAGCTGAAGAGACAGAGAGAGAGTTAGACTGGGACTGGACCAAGACTAAACCAGAGCTGAGCCAGGTCTAAACCAAGACTGGACCAGCACTAAACCGGGACTGAACCAGGTCTAAACCAGGACTGGACCAGGTCTAAACCAGAATAACATTAGTTAAGAATTTAAAATGGTGAAAATGGAGGTGGAGGTAAAGATGTAAAAGTAGATGACACGGTGAATGTTGTTTTGCAAAATCTGAATCGAGTTTATCGTCCAAGAGGTGCAACGAAAAGAACGGATTCAAACGGATTGACAGGGTCAAGAGAGACCCTGTCTCCTGTTCGCCCCTGTCTCTCTTGCCCCTGTCTCTCTTTACCCTGTCTCCTGTTTGACCCTGTCTCTCGTTTGACCCTGTCTCTCTTGCCCCTGTCTCTCTTGACCCTGTCTCTCTTGACCCTGTCTCTCTTGACCCTGTCTCTCTTGACCCTGTCTCTCTTGACCCTGTCTCTCTTGACCCTGTCTCCTGTTTGACCCTGTCAGCGGAGGCTCAGGGACAGGAGCAGACGTGACGTTCCTCGCTCGTTATCGATCACTTATCGTTAGCTCGTCGGCTAGCTCCTCAGGGACTCCGGTGGTGTCTGATGTTGTTAGCATTAGCCGCTAAACACACACGTTATGATAAATCAGAGAGCGTCGGCTGGAACCAACTCATGACCACAGGAAGGAAGTCAAAGCCTCGTTAAGAATCATCGCTGAGTGTGAACCGTTCGGTGTTTTAATTTAGTAAAACTGTCATCCGAGCTAACGGCTAACTAGCTTTAAATGTGGATTTCTGATCCTGTGCTTCCTGTAGGACCAGTGTCCATGAAACATCCTTTTTTACGACAGTTACGAGAGCAGATCAATGACATAAACATCATGAAATTATTTATGATTATTCATGATTCTTTTCCATGTGTGTATGCCATCTGGTGGGCTAACGTGGTATTGCGTTGCTAGTGAGCTTTGATCCCTTTGAACTGGACACTGCACTGACCGTAGCGCCCCCCAGTGACATTAGACGGGAGCCGCCTCTGATTTGGGCCAGAAAACCTTGAATCTTGAACGAGAACTTGAAAACACGGCCCGTCTTTATTTAAGTCTGTGTTTTTGGGCTGAAATCTTCCACAGTGGGGCTTTAAAACACAACACGCTTGATCTGAAAACCACAAATGATACGCTGCGTCTTAACAGAGTGTGTTCAGTCCGTGTGCGTGTTTTGTGTGAGTGTTTGTGTGTTTTGTGTGAGTGTTTGTGTGCGTGTTCAGTCCATGTGCGTGTTCAGTCCGTGTGCGTGTTCAGTCCGTGCGTGTGTTTTGTGTGCGTGTTCAGTCCGGTGTGCGTGTTCAGTCCGTGTGCGTGTTCAGTCCGCGTGCGTGTGTGCGTGTTTTGTGTGAGTGTTTGTGTGCATGTTTTGTGTGCGTGTTCAGTCCGTGTGCATGTTTTGTGTGCGTGTTTTGTGTGAGTGTTTGTGTGCGTGTTCAGTCCGTGTGCGTGTGTTTTGTGTGAGTGTTTGTGTGCATGTTTTGTGTGCGTGTTCAGTCCGTGTGCATGTTTTGTGTGCGTGTTTTGTGTGAGTGTTTGTGTGCGTGTTCAGTCCGTGTGCGTGTGTTTTGTGTGAGTGTTTGTGTGCATGTTTTGTGTGCGTGTTCAGTCCGTGTGCGTGTTTTGTGTGAGTGTTTTGTGTGAGTGTTTGTGTGCGTGTTCAGTCCGTGTGCGTGTGTTTTGTGTGAGTGTTTGTGTGCGTGTTCAGTCCGTGTGCGTGTGTTTTGTGTGCGTGTTCAGTCCGTGTGCGTGTGTTTTGTGTGAGTGTGTGTTTGCGTGTTCAGTCCGTGTGCGTGTGTTTTGTGTGAGTGTTTGTGTGCGTGTTCAGTCCATGTGCGTGTGTTTTGTGTGAGTGTTTGTGTGCGTGTTCAGTCCGTGTGCGTGTGTTTTGTGTGAGTGTTTGTGTGCGTGTTCAGTCCGTGTGCGTGTGTTTTGTGTGAGTGTTTGTGTGCGTGTTCAGTCCGTGTGCGTGTGTTTTGTGTGAGTGTTTGTGTGTTTCCGCCGGCGTTGGACCGGAGCCAGTTTGTGCTGCTCATGTTTTCAGGTCGTTTACATCTGATACAAAGATCCGCGCTGCTCACAAAGTCTCACTCTGACACGAAACAACACGCGATCGGCCTGTGTTTGTAATAATCGGGACCAAAGCTGCACAAAACGTCGCACTCGGGTCCAGATCGCAGTTTGAGTCGGTCACTCGGAGTTTCAGCAGCGAAAGAGTCGGCGCCGATACTGAAACGTTCTCCTGTTTGAGCTGAAAACACGACGAAAATGTGAAAAAGATGCTGCAGTCTGAGAACAAATCGAATAAAAATCTACAAATATTGAGTCTGTAGCCGAGATGTAAAAGAAAAACTCAAGTAAACAGTTGTGTAAAAGCGGATTTCCAGCGTCACCTGCAGCTCACAGCGACAAAAACGCAACTAAAAAGTGACAAAAACAAAGCATAAAGCGGCTAAAAGTGAGAAAAACGCGACTTTGAGCAACAAAAACGAGAAAAAAAGCAACGGAAATGAAGTGAAAAGTTACAAAAGTGCAACTATCAGCGTCAAAAACAAGACAAAAAGTGTGTAAAAGCAACAAAAACATGACTAAAAGCTCTACACGTCTAACTCTGATACATATTGAGTTTGTAAAAGAATAAACTGCAGTAAACAGTTGTATGAACCAGCGCCCCCTGCAGCTCACATTTGTCAACAACAAAAACATGACTAAAAGCGACAAAAGCACAACTATTAGCATCAAAAACTAAACATAAAGCGGCTGAAAGCGAGAAAAATGTGACCCAAACGCAACTAAAAGCAACAGAAACGTGACAAAAAACAACTAAAACAAAATTAAAAATGACTAAAGGTGACAAAAGCACAACTAATAATGACAAAAACAAGACATACAGCGAGAAAAATGTGACTTAAACAAGACAAACGCGACTACGAACAACAAAAAACGTGACTAAAAGCTGCTAAAACGAAATTAAAAGTGACTAAAAGTGTCAAAAACAAAACATGAAGCGGCTAAAAGTGAGATAAACGTGACTTAATGCGACTACAACAAAATTAAAAGTAACTGAAAGCGAGAAAAATGTGACCAAAAGTGACACAAACCGGAGTCAAAGTGACAAATATGCAACTGAAAAGTGATAATAGCACAACTAATAGTGACAAAAATAAGTGTCTAAAAGCAACGAAAATGTGACTAAAAGTAACTAAGACGAAATTAAAAGTGACAAAAGTACAACTACAAGTGTAAAAAAAGAGCGTAAAAGTGCACTAAACCAACCAAAACATGACTAAAAGTGTAAAAAACAAAACATGAAGCGGCTAAAAGTGAGAAAAACGTGACTTAAAGCGACTACAACAAAATGTATATTATATTATTTATTCATAAGTTAAAAGTTAATTAGTGACCTTTAGTTAAAATAGATTCATGTCTCGCTGTGGATTTTAAAATCTAAATATCGACAACAGCAGCAGGACAAATATCGAACATCGGTATCGGCTCCTCCCCAACAATAAACTATAATAAAGACCCTTTAAAAGTCTGAAAATAAGAACCTTCTGAATCCAGAACGGAGACAAAAGTGAAGAACATGATGTGATTCACTGAGAAACTGGGATTAACCTCAGAATCTGACAAATGTGTCAGAGCCTCAGACACATGTGAGCGACACCAGAGGCTTAAACACATTTATTATTGTATTTTACATCATGTTTGAGGAAATTATCATCAACTCTTTGCATTTTTGATGAAGGAACAATCCAGATTTATGGGTTTTACTGGAAAAATACTCACAGAAATGTTGAGCCCACAATCATTTTTCATTTTATCTAGAGATATATTAGATACTGTTCAATAAATTAGATTCTTTTGAAGCTAAAATACAATTTTAAGGCTAGAACATTGTATTTAGTCCATGGTTTGTTACAGAAAAGCAAACTCACTGACCTTTCTACTCTGGAAATTCAAATGTGTTGCTTTTGTCCAACATAAACACTTAAAACCATAGAATTTAGATAAAATGTGAGACAATCATTCAAACATTTACAGTCGACTTAACTTTGCCTCCAGAGGCCTCCTTCTGGACATTTTGACACGTCACATTTTAAAGGGTCTATTGAATCTACTTTTTGCCTCTGACACAAATATCCGTGTCATAAAACATGAAACAACAAAATGAAACACTAAATAGTTTCATTAACGAGTCGTTATTCCAGGCTCTTCAGCTCAAACGTTCAGGTTCAAACAATGAAATAAAAAGTTCTGGCCCCAGAATGGAGCTGGTGTCGTTAAACTGAGGAGAGTCGATGGTCGTGTCGAGCTCGTTGTGTTTTTCTGTTGTTTTGTTGTTTTGGAGGCGGCTGTTGCTCGGAGCAGGTTTGATCCGGGGCCCAGATGGCGCTGGCACCGGCCCAGGATCCAGGAGAGCGTGCACGTGAGGGGAGCGTGCACGAGAGGGGAGTGTGTACGAGAGGGGAGCGTGCACGAGAGGAGAGCGTGCACGAGAGGAGAGCGTGCACGAGAGGGGAGTGTGTACGTGAGGGGAGTGTGCACGAGACGAGAGGGGAGTGTGTATGTGAGGGGAGCGTGCACGAGAGAGGAGTGTGCATGTAAATGGTAAATGGTCACATTTATATAGCGCTTTTCTACCTTTTTTAAGGCACTCAAAGCGCTTTACATCAAGGAACCAGTCACCCATCCACTCACACATTCGCACTTGAGAGGAGCACTGAGGGGGCCAGGAGGGAGCCTGCCCAAGAGGGGCCACGAGACGAGGAGCGTCATCTGAGAGGAGCTGAAATCGCACCACCAACCTGCGGGTCAGGGGATCTGACCACTCAGCGCTACTCCATGACGAGAGGATTGAACCGCACGAGAGCGTGCACGAGGGAGCGCGCACATGAGGGAGCGTGCTACGAGAGGAGCGTGCACGAGAGGAGTGTGAGGCAGAGAAGTGTGTACGAGAGGGGAGTGTGCACGAGAGGGGAGTGTGCACGTGAGGGGAGCGTGCACGAGAGGGGAGCGTGCACGTGAGGGGAGCGTGCACGAGAGGGAAGCGTGCACGAGAGGGGAGCGTGCACGAGTGGGGAGCGTGCACGAGAGAGGAGTGTGCACATGAGGGTAGCGTGCATGTGAGGGGAGAGTGCATGTGAGAGTGTGCACGTGGTGAGAGTGCATGTGAGAGTGTGCACGTGGTGAGAGTGCACGTAAGAGCGTGCACATGGTGAGAGTGCATGTGAGAGCGTGCACATGGTGAGAGTGCACGTGAGAGTGTGCACGTGGTGAGAGTGCACGTGAGAGCGTGCATGAGTGTCTTCAGGGGTGGATTTAGCTCTGGACAACAGGCCACAGTTGCCTGGGGCCCCAACCTAAAGGGGCCCCCACTAACATGCCCCTCTGGATCTTTACAGACGCGGCTCCTGAGACTAAACTAAACATGAAACACATAAAACCACAAATGAAGACCATGTGTTTAATTCAGATGAACAAGTGTAAAATGCACCGACAAACGGGAAATGGATTTGATTCTTAAATGTTCTGCTGAGGAACGACCTCCAAACCGTTCAAGAGAAAATCACAAGAGGAGGAGGGGCCTGAAGGAGGGGCCTGAAGGAGGGGCCTGGAGGAGGGGCCTGGAGGAGGGGCCTGGAGGAGGGGCCTGAAGGAGGGGCCTGGAGGAGGGGCCTGGAGGAGGGGCCTGGAGGAGGGGCCTGGAGGAGGGGCCTGAACGTAACTTTACCCTGGACCCAGACTCCTGGGTCCGGCCCTGACTGTGATAAAGAAACTGAAAGTAACCTGAAAACAATAAGCGTTCATGAAGAGCGTGCACGTGAGTGTGTGTGTGTGTGTGTGTGTGTGTGTGTGTGTGTGTGTGTGTGTGTGTGTGTGTGTGTGTGTGTGTGTGTGTGTGTGTGTGTGTGTGTGTGTGTGTGTGTGTGTGTGTGTGTGTGTGTGTGTGTGTGTGTGTGTGTGTGTGTGTGTGTGTGTGTGTGTGTGTGTGTGTGTGTGTGTGTGTGTGTGTGTGTGTGTGTGTGTGTGTGTGGCTGTTGCCCCGAGCGACGGAGCAGACGAAGAGCTGGAGTTTGATCCAAGCTCCGGCCTCAGGCTCAAGAACCTCCACCAACTGGGTCAGACCAGGACCTCCAGAGACCGGACTGAACCAGGACTGAAACGGGTCTAAAACAGGACTGAACCAGGTCTAAAACAGGACTGAACCAGGTCTAAACCAGGTCTAAACCAGGTCTAAACCAGGATTGAACCAGGACTGAACAAGGACTGAAACGGGTCTAAAACAGGACTAAATCAGGACTAAACCAGATATTTATTTTAGTAAAAAATACTACAAAAAGATCTGACTAAAAATAAAAACAAACTCGTGCCTTTCACATGAGAGAACCAGGTGACAGTGACCTCGGCCAAAGTGTAACTGCACATCTTTAAACTGATCATCCACAAATGTACTTCAGGTTAGAACTGCACACCTCCAACTGGAGAGTCCATTCTGTCCATTTGAATTATGGCTCGTGAGACTCTTCTAATAAGACAGTTTTCAGATGTTGTTCGTGGTCAGTTTGACAGATCTTTCACACTGACACTGCCCCCTGCTGGTCTCTGGAGGAGTGCGTCATGTGTGCGTCAAAGTAAAAGCCCCTCGTCTCTGTTGATGGTCCGTGTGCCTCTCGTCTCCATCTTTTGTTCTTGTGGTTTTCTCTTTTGGTCAGATGTTGCAGATTCGAGGTTTTCCTGTGCTGCCTTTTCTTTTCTTTTCTTTTCTTTTCTTTTCTTTTCTTTTCTGATCTTGTTAGTCGTCCTTGTGTGTCTTTCTGCTGTTTGTTCTTGTGCTGAATGTTCGTTCCGTTGTGTGTTTCGTTGCATGTTCTGAATGTCGTAGATGACGTTGTACTTCGCACTAGCAGCTGTCTTAGTTTGGTGTGAGGTTTTATTATTGCGCTCTTTGTATCTGTGACCCTCGTGTGTTTGGTGACGTTACTGTTTCTCTGTGTTCAGTCCCGTTCTGTTTGTGTTGTTTTCTTTTGTGTTTTTGTGTTTTTTGTGTGTTTTCTGCCTGTGTGGGGTGTGGACATCGTCTGAGTGCACGTGGGATGAGTTCTTCCTCCTGATCTTGTCCTTTTCTTGTGGGCAGTGTGTTCAGTTTGACCAGGAACGACATCAGAGACACGTCACCTCTGACCTCCGCCCAAATATGTAAATGAGCTCAGAGCAATTAAACTGTTTTATTAGAAGAAACTCACGAGTGAACAAATCAACGAATGTAAAAAATAATAACATTTATTTATGTGGAATATAAAATAATTAGTTGCATGATTGACTGGTCTGGTCTGGTCTCTGGTCTGGTCTCTGGTCTCTGGTCTGGTCTGGTCTCTGGTCTCTGGTCTCTGGTCTGGTCTCTGGTCTCTGGTCTCTGGTCTGGTCTCTGGTCTCTGGTCTGGTCTCTGGTCTCTGGTCTGGTCTGGTCTCTGGTCTCTGGTCTGGTCTCTGGTCTGGTCTCTGGTCTCTGGTCTGGTCTGGTCTCTGGTCTCTGGTCTGGTCTCTGGTCTCTGGTCTCTGGTCTCTGGTCTCTGGTCTGGTCTGGTCTCTGGTCTCTGGTCTCTGGTCTCTGGTCTCTGGTCTCTGGTCTCTGGTCTGGTCTGGTCTGGTCTCTGGTCTCTGGTCTCTGGTCTGGTCTGGTCTCTGGTCTCTGGTCTCTGGTCTCTGGTCTCTGGTCTCTGGTCTCTGGTCTGGTCTCTGGTCTCTGGTCTCTGGTCTCTGGTCTGGTCTGGTCTCTGGTCTCTGGTCTCTGGTCTGGTCTCTGGTCTCTGGTCTCTGGTCTCTGGTCTGGTCTCTGGTCTCTGGTCTCTGGTCTCTGGTCCTGGTCTCTGGTCTCTGGTCTCTGGTCTCTGGTCTCTGGTCTCTGGTCTCTGGTCTCTGGTCCTGGTCCTGGTCTGGTCCCTGGTCTCTGGTCTCTGGTCTCTGGTCTCTGGTCTCTGGTCTGGTCTCTGGTCTGGTCTGGTCTCTGCTCCTGGTCTCTGGTCTGGTCTCTGGTCTCTGGTCTGGTCTGGTCTGGTCTCTGGTCTCTCTGGTCTCTGGTCTGGTCTCTGCTCCTGGTCTCTGGTCTGGTCTCTGGTCTCTGGTCTGGTCTGGTCTGGTCTCTGGTCTCTGGTCTCTGGTCTCTGGTCTCTGGTCTCTGGTCTCTGGTCTCTGGTCTGGTCTCTGGTCTCTGGTCTCTGGTCTCTGGTCTCTGGTCTGGTCTGGTCTCTGGTCTCTGGTCTCTGGTCTGGTCTCTGGTCTCTGGTCTCTGGTCTCTGGTCTCTGGTCTGGTCTCTGGTCTCTGGTCTCTGGTCTCTGGTCCGGTCTCAGGTCTCTGGTCTCTGGTCTCTGGTCTCTGGTCTCTGGTCTCTGGTCTCTGGTCTCTGGTCTCTGGTCCTGGTCCTGGTCTGGTCCCTGGTCTCTGGTCTCTGGTCTCTGGTCTCTGGTCTCTGGTCTCTGGTCTGGTCTCTGGTCTCTGGTCTGGTCTCTGCTCCTGGTCTCTGGTCTGGTCTCTGGTCTCTGGTCTGGTCTCTGGTCCTGGTCTCTGGTCTCTCTGGTCTCTGGTCTCTGGTCTCTGGTCTCTCTGGTCTGGTCTGGTCTGTCTCTGGTCTCTGGTCTCTGGTCTCTGGTCTCTGGTCTGGTCTGGTCTCTGGTCTCTGGTCTCTGGTCTCTGGTCTCTAGTCTCTGGTCTCTGGTCTCTGGTCTCTGGTCTCTGGTCTCTGGTCTCTGGTCTCTGGTCTCTGGTCTCTGGTCTCTGGTCTCTGGTCTCTGGTCTCTGGTCTCTGGTCTCTGGTCTCCGGTCTCCGGTCTCCGGTCTCCGGTCTCCGGTCTCCGGTCTCCGGTCTCCGGTCTCCGGTCTCCGGTCTCCGGTCTCCGGTCTCCGGTCTCCGGTCTCCGGTCTCCGGTCTCCGGTCTCTGGTCTCCGGTCTCCGGTCTCCGGTCTCTGGTCCTGGTCCTGGTCCTGGTCTGGTCTCTGGTCTTTAATGGGATATTGATCGACAGAGTTTCGATTGGGTCCAAACCAAAGGCTGCTCTAGACCAAGGTCACTCCGGCCCACAGAGCTGCGAGCGTGCACGAGAGGAGCGTGCACGAGAGGAGCGTGCACGAGAGAGGAGCGTGCACGAGTCTAAGGGCGTGCACGAGAGAGGAGCGTGCACGAGAGAGGGACGTGCACTAGAGGAGGTGCACAGTTCAGGGCATGGCACGTACGAGAGGAGCGTGCACGAGAGAGGAGCGCACGAGAGAGGAGCGTGCACGAGAGAGGAGCGTGCACGAGAGAGGAGCGTGCACGAGAGAGGAGCGTGCACGAGAGAGGGACGTGCATGAGAGAGGAGAGTGCACGAGTCTGAGGACGTGCACGAGAGAGAGGAGCGTGCACGAGAGAGGAGCGTGCACGAGTCTGAGGGTGTGCACGAGAGAGAGGAGCGTGCACGAGACAGAGCTCCAGCCAGACTCTAGTACGTCTCACTTTAGTCCTGGTCTTGGTCTGGGCTCAGTCTGATCCCTGTTAAGTCCTGGTCCTGGTCCTGGTCCTGGTCCTGGCCCTGGCCCTGGTCCTGGTCTTGGTCCTGGTCCTGGTCCTGGTCCTGGAGTCTCTCAGACTCTGATCTAGAATTCAGTCTGTGAGCTGCATCAAATCTGCTGAGAATAAGCACCTGAGACTGAACCAGGTCTGGACCAGGTCTGGACCAGGTCTGGACCAGGACTGGACCAGGACTGGACCAGGTCTGAACCAGGTCTGAACCAGGTCTGGACCAGGTCTGGACCAGGTGATAATGATTTATAAAACAGATATTGTTATTGTTATTGTCTGTGGAAAGAAAAATCCTTTTTTTTCTAAACGTCGATATCTGTCACAGTTAAAGTCTTGAGTCCAGGTCAGTCTGGTTTGGACACAAACGCCTGTTTTCTCGGACGACAGTGAACGCAGCGTGTGCACAAGCTCCTCCTCCTGCTGTTTGTGGACACAGAGCAAGCTCCGCCCACTTCTGCAGTGAAACAATAGAACACTTCACCACAAACGACAAACTGCAGCAGAAACAGAGACGACTGAGTCCAAAGACAGTCTGAGGTGCTCTGTGTCTCACACTGTCACCAAAACAACAACAGAACAACTAAACAACAACTAAACAACAACAAACAACAACTAAACAACAACTAAACAACAACAAACAGTTTAGTCTCTATTTTCTCGTTAATATCTGATCTCTGTCGTTCAGAGTCAGACGCTGTTCCATGATCCGTCTCTTCATTTTCAGTGTTTTTTGGTACGACTGCCTCTGACTCAGTGACGACTCGCTCTGTGGCTCCTCCCTCTTTTTATCACATGACTCTGACCGTATCCGCGGCGCCGGATCTGCATCAGCTCCAAGCCCCAGACTCTTTGCTCTGGAGGAAACGTCTACTTTAGATGATTTTACTCAGAATCAGGTTCAGTTCAGGTTTGATCTGAGCTGAGTTTGGACAAAGGTTCCACTTTGAGTTCTGACCTCAGAGCTCCAGCTGAATGAACTCTAATGTAAACAACACGGCTAACGCTAATCTGTGTGATAAACAAACCTAATCATATATTTGAATATTAATCAGCAGAATTTTGTAGAATTGTACGACTTTGACGACTAAATCTGAGGTAAAAGAAGTGACAGACAGTATTTTCCTCTGAACGTGTCGAGCTCATTCAGAGTCCTCCACATTTGAGCGACACGTGACACAAACAAACGACGTGATTGGACCGAGTTACACTTATGTCAGACGCTCTTCAGGATCCAGGTCCAGACTCTTCTGATTCTGGTCTGAAACTCATGTGGCTCTTTAGCATCAGACCATGGATGTATTAAATGAACTGGATAAGCCCCGCCCCCTCTGTCTGTGTCCCAGATTGATTAGTGGTCGTGTGAGGTACTGCAGCCTTTTTCTAAAATGTCACATTATAATCACAGACAGGACTGAATTATTATCAGTATTTAAATAAAATAGAAGGAAATGTTCTTTTCTACCGTTTATAAAATCACACAAATTACCGTTTTTATATGAAGTGACGTCACACAAACATGTGCGAGTCACATGATCGAAGGCCGGACGATACAAACAGAAGCTCGTGGAAAAGGCTCGACTAGAGACACCTGTAAGTTGTATTTTATTTCATTTCAGACGCTTCACGTGTGTCTAACATGAAGAACACAATTACAATCACACAAGCTAACGCTAACACAAGCTAACGCTAACACAAAGACCTGCAGCTGCTGGTCGTTCACGTCGCTCAAAGCATCATGGGGGATTGTGGTCACATGGTGCCCTAAAGCAAAGATGGCCGCCTCCGTATCAGGAAGTAAAGCAAAGATGGCCGCCTCCGTATCAGGAAGTAAAGCAAAGATGGCCGCCTCCGTATCAGGAAGTAAAACAAAGATGGCCGCCTCCGTATCAGGAAGTAAAGCAAAGATGGCAGCCATCGTTTCAGGAAGTAAAACAAAGATGGCCGCCTCCGTATCAGGAAGTAAATGCGGAAGTAAGAAACTTTTTTGGGGTCATGTGACAATGAGCTCAGGCCACAGGGAGGAACAGGGCGGCCATTTTGGATTCATCTTCCAGGTTTTATTATAGTTCTATGGTTTAGACGTAGCACCATCCCGAGCTTTAGCCGCAGCTTTAGCCTTTGCTAGCTTCAACTTTTTCCCAATCCAGTTTTGTCACACAGTTTATTTTATTTTATTTTTTTACTATATATTTTTCTTATATTGCATTAGGGTTGGGTTCAGGAGCCGTTGATCTTTGGGTGTTTGAGGTTTGCTCACTAGGGTTTGGTTGAAAAAATGTCGCCTTTTGCTTCCGCCATAGTTGTTGCGGTAGTTTTAGCTTTAGCCTTTTTTTCAGTTGTAGCCTTAGCCCATAGAACTATAATAAAACCTGGAAGATGAATCCAAAATGGCCGCCCTGTTTATCCCTATGGAGTGAGCTCATTGGTTCATGACCCCAAAAAAATTCTTACTTCTGCATTTACTTCCTGATACGGAGGCGGCCATCTTTGTTTTACTTCCTGATACGGAGGCGGCCATCTTTGTTTTACTTCCTGATACGGAGGCGGCCATCTTTGTTTTACTTCCTGATATGGAGGCGGCCATCTTTGTTTTAGGGCACCACGTGACCACAATCCCCCACTTCAGATAAAAACGGTAATTTGTGTGACTTTATAAACGGTAGAAAAGAACATTTCCTTCTATTTTATTTAAATACTGATAATAATTCAGTCCTGTCTGTGATTATAATGTGACATTTTAGAAAAAGGCTGCAGTACCTCACACGACCACTAATCAATCTGGGACACAGAGGGGGCGGGGCTTATCCAGTTCAATTAATACATCCATGCCTTAGCCTTAGCTTTAGCGTTAGCATTAGCCTTAGCCTTATTGACGGGTGCCTCTGAGATCAGACTTTGGCGCTGACAGTTCCATTGTGAGAGAAGCCCATCGACAGCAGCTATAGATCGTCTGTCAGAGCGCCCCCTGGACCCCCCTCTGCACACACACACACACTATACACACACACACACACACACTCACACACACACACACACACACACTCGGAGTCTGCGTCGGCACTTTGTAAAGGTCACCCCCCACAAACCCCCATCTCTATATCTCTGTCCTCCCTCCCTGTCTCTCCCTTTCACTCTTCCCTCTCTCTCTCTTTTTCCTCCCCCTCTCTCTCTCTCTCTTTTTCCTCCCCCTCTCTCCCCCCTCTCTCTCTCTCCTCTGTGCTCGTCCGTGTCTCCACTCAAACTAATGAGTCCAACACTACAGTCACTTACAGACACTCAGAGAGGAGCTGCGTCAGGGCTTTAGTGTCCTCGGGAAGACCTGGGACGGTCCTGGGACAGTCCTGGGACGGTCCTGGATCAGTCCTGGGACAGTCCTGGATCAGTCCTGGATCAGTCCTGGATCAGTCCTCGGGAAGACCTGGGACGGTCCTGGGACAGTCCTGGGACAGTCCTGGTGTAGTCCTCGGAAAGACCTGGGACAGTCCTGGGACAGTCCTGGTGTAGTCCTGGTGTAGTCCTGGGACAGTCCTGGGACAGTCCTGGTGTAGTCCTGGTGTAGTCCTGGATCAGTCCTCGGAAAGACCTGGGACAGTCCTGGGACAGTCCTGGGACAGTCCTGGATCAGTCCTCGGGAAGACCTGGGACAGTCCTCGGAAAGACCTGGGACAGTCCTGGGACAGTCCTGAATCAGTCCTGGATCAGTCCTCGGATAGTCCTGGATCAGTCCTGGATCAGTCCTGGTTCAGTCCTCGGAAAGACCTGGGACAGTCCTGGATCAGTCCTCGGAAAGACCTGGGACAGTCCTGGATCAGTCCTGGTTCAGTCCTCGGGAAGACCTGGGACAGTCCTGGGACAGTCCTCAGGAAGACCTGGGACAGTCCTGGTGTAGTCCTCGGAAAGACCTGGGACAGTCCTGGATCAGTCCTGGGACAGTCCTGGATCAGTCCTGGTTCAGTCCTCGGAAAGACCTGGGACAGTCCTGGGACAGTCCTGGGACAGTCCTGGGACAGTCCTGCGACAGTCCTCGGAAAGACCTGGGACAGTCCTGGGACAGTCCTGGTTCAGTCCTGGTTCAGTCCTGGGACAGTCCTCAGAAAGACCTGGGACAGTCCTGGTTCAGTCCTGGGACAGTCCTGGTTTAGTCCTCGGAAAGACCTGGGACAGTCCTGGGACAGTCCTGGATCAGTCCTGGGACAGTCCTGTTGTAGTCCTGGGACAGTCCTGGGACAGTCCTGGTGTAATCCTCGGGAAGACCTGGGACAGTCCTGGGACAGTCCTGGGACAGTCCTCGGACAGTCCTGGGATAGTACTGGATCAGTCCTCGGAAAGACCTGGGACAGTCCTGGGAATAGTAATGGGACAGTCCTGGGACAGTCCTCGGAAAGACCTGGGACAGTCCTGGTTCAGTCCTCGGAAAGACCTGGGACAGTCCTGGGACAGTCCTGGGACAGTCCTGGGACAGTCCTCGGAAAGACCTGGGACAGTCCTCGGAAAGACCTGGGACAGTCCTCGGAAAGACCTGGGACAGTCCTCGGAAAGACCTGGGACAGTCCTGGTTCAGTCCTCGGGAAGACCTGGGACGGTCCTGGGACAGTCCTCGGGAAGACCTGGGACAGTCCTGGGACAGTCCTCGGAAAGACCTGGGACGGTCCTGGGACAGTCCTGGATCAGTCCTGGATCAGTCCTGGTTCAGTCCTCGGAAAGACCTGGGACAGTCCTGGTTCAGTCCTCGGAAAGACCTGGGACAGTCCTGGGACAGTCCTCGGAAAGACTTGGGACAGTCCTGGGACAGTCCTGGTTCAGTTCTCGGAAAGACCTGGGACAGTCCTGGGACAGTCCTGGGACAGTCCTGGATCAGTCCTCGGAAAGATCTGGGACAGTCCTCGGAAAGACCTGGGACAGTCCTGGGATAGTACTGGGACAGTCCTGGTTTAGTCCTCGGAAAGACCTGGTCCAGTCCCGATTTAGTCCCGATTTAGCCCTGGTCCAGTCTTGGTTTAGTCCTGATTTAGTCTTGATTTAGTCCTGGTTTAGACTTGGTTTAGTCCTGGTTTAGTCCTGCTCCAGTCCTGGTCCAGACCTGCTCCAGACCTGGTCCAGTCCTGGTCCAGGTCTGGTCCAGTCCTGCTCCAGTCCTGGTCTAGTCCTGGTCCAGTCCTGGTCCAGTCCTGCTCCAGTCCTGCTCCAGACCTGGTCCAGTCCTGGTCCAGTCCTGGTCCTGGTTCAGAAGGCCTTTGTAGCCCACAGGAGCAGCTCTTGAACAGTGTGAACCTGAGGCAGTGGGGGATTGTGGGTAATGTAGTGTCTGTGGGTGAGACTTACTTTGTGAAACGCGCACGAGCTCAGCCACAGTGAAAACCCCAGGAGTCACAAAACTGTCCTGGAAGCCGAGGTGCCCTGCAGACCCACAAAGAGGACGAGTTTATGTTTCAAGATGACATATCCACTTTTCTGATCATTTAAATAAACAACAATCAAGTTTTCTACAAAGATTTCCAGTTTGAGGGAAAAAAAGTAAAATCTAAAACATGTTCCAGTTACAGCCTTTTATTTTGTTGTATCGAACGAACTGTGAACTTAACATTTTTACATTTTAATGCTGTAAATTCATTAAAAAATGTAACTTGAAACAATTATAATTATATTGGTTTATATTAAAGGCACAGTTAAAGGGCCTATGACTCATTTCACTTAAATGCAGTTCAGATAAATACATTTCAAATTTTGCTAAAATACTTTACAAATTTTATTTCGCTTTAGCAATTTTTGAGTTTTTTTGTTTTACTTCCTGGTTGTAAATGATGACATCACACTAGGAAATCACCATAGCAACCACACTGTACGTTGGGCCAAATTCATCTAATGTCACAGATTTAAAAAGAAATTACAAATAAAAATAGACGTGAACACCTTTTTTGGTTGAAGGGTAAAAAAGTCGTCTCTTTTGTGTAAATTGTGGGTAATCTTTGTCTCACATTGTGATGTCATTAATCTGTTCTGTGCTTCCTGTAACTTTCTACAGATTTTTCAACTTTTCTTCACAAATGGCTCCTGATTGTTGTGAAACTTTGATTTATATTTACAACAGCTATTAATGCACCAAATAAAGACAAAATTAGAAAATCGTGAAAACCTGTCATAGGCCCTTTAATGCTGATTCTAATGAATACAAAGCAAAAAAACAACTGAACTGTTCTTATTTTTTCTCTTAATCCGACAGACGTCCCAAAATATGTTATAATATAAATAAATTAGACTGAATCATTTGTTCATTGTTTCTTTTTGGTTACATTAATTATGAACGAGAATAAAACATTTTAAAAACAAACTCATTAAAACTCTTTGCTTAAACGTCCAGGTCGAGACACAGAAAGTCCAGCTCTAGATTTTCTTTCTCCCGTTGACCCTGAATCATAAAAAGCCCGGTCGGTCTCACCGTTCTCGGGCGGATCCTTCACGTCGCCGTCGCTGCCCTGGTTTGGACTGTCAGACTGAGCCTCTGCAAAAGAAGAGACGGAACATGAGCCAAAGACCAGGACCAGGACCAGGACTGAACCAGGTCTAAACCAGGACTAAAACAGGACTAAAACAGGGCTAAACCAGGACTAAACCAGGGCTAAAACAGGACCAGGACCAGGACTAAAACAGGACTAAAACAGGTCTAAGACAGGTCTAAAACAGGACTAAACCAGGTCTAAACAAGGACTAAACAAGGTCTAAACAAGGACTAAAACAGGACTAAAACAGGACCAGACCAGGTCTAAACCGGGTCTAAACCAGGTCTAAGACAGGACTAAAACAGGACTAAACCAGGACTAAACAAGGTCTAAACAAGGACTAAACCAGGGCTAAACAGGTCTAAAACAGGACTAAACCAGGACCAAACCAGGTCTAAACCAGGACTAAACCAGGACTAAACCAGGACTAAACCAGGTCTAAAACAGGTCTAAAACAGGACGACTAAACAAGGTCTAAACAAGGACTAAACCAGGGCTAAAACAGGACTGAAACAGGACTAAAACAGGACTAAAACAGGACTAAAACAGGTCTAAACCAGGACTAAACCAGGACTAAACCAGGACTAAAACAGGTCTAAACCAGGTCTAAAGCAGGACTAAAACAGGACTAAACCAGGTCTAAACCAGGGCTAAAACAGGACTAAACCAGGTCTAAAACAGGACTAAACCAGGTCTAAACTAGGTCTAAAACAGGACTAAAACAGGACTAAAACAGGACCAAACCAGGATCAAACCAGGACCAAACCAGGACCAAACCAGGACTAAAACAGGACTAAAACAGGACCAAACCAGGACTAAAAAGGATTAAAACAGGACTAAACCAGGACCAAACCAGGACCAAACCAGGACCAAACCAGGACCAAACCAGGACTAAACCAGGACCAAACCAGGACCAAACCCACAGGTGAATCACATTATGGTGTGACTTTTTTTTAAACTAAAATAATATCAGCCAAAACTGGTAAAAAGTCACATCGAGACCAACCTCAGACCTCTGACCTCTGACCTCTGACCTCTGACCTCAGACCTCTGACCTCCCCAGGGCCTCACCACAAACAGTGAGTCTGTCTCTGCGCTGACCCCTGGTGGCAGAAGCTCAGTCTGATTCAAACATTTGTCCAGTTTAACGTTCATGATGTCACTTCCTGTTGAACATGAGCCAAATATGACACAGTTAGAGGTGATTCTACAGCTGTTACCATAGCAACCAGACTGTAAACAAGGACCCACTGTTACCATAGCAACCAGACTGTAAACAAGGGCCCGCTGTTACCATAGCAACCAGACCGTAAACAAGGACCGACTGTTACCATAGCAACCAGACCGTAAACAAGGACCGACTGTTACCATAGCAACCAGACCGTAAACAAGGACCGACTGTTACCATAGCAACCAGACCGTAAACAAGGACCACCTGTTACCATAGCAACCAGACCGTAAACAAGGACCACCTGTTACCATAGCAACCAGACTGTAAACAAGGGCCAACTGTTACCATAGCAACCGGACTGTAAACAAGGGCCGACTGTTACCATAGCAACCAGACTGTAAACAAGGACCGACATCTATATAGACCCTTTAAAAGTCTGTAAATAAACACATTCTAAATTCAAAATGGAGTCAAAAGTTTGAGTGGAACATGATGTGATTCACTGGGATTAACCTCAGAATGTGCCACATGTGAGTGACATCAGAGGCTCAAACACATTTATTATTGTATTAACATCATGTTTGAGGAAATTATCATCAACTCTTTGCATTTTTGATGAAGAACAATCCAGATTTATGGGTTTTACTGGAAAAATACTCACAGAAATGTTGAGCCCACAATCATTTTTCATTTTATCTACAGATATATTAGATACTGTTCCAGAAATTAGATTCTTTTGAAGCTAAAATAAAAATTTAAGGCGAGAAAACTGTATTTTGTCCATGGTTTGTTACAGAAAATCAAACTAACTGACCTTTCTACTCTGGAAATTCAAATGTGTTGCTTTTTTCCAACAAACACTTCAAACCATAGAATTTAGCTCTAATGTGAGACAATCATTCAAACATTTACAGTCGACTTCACTTTCACACGTTCACATTTTAAAGGGTCTGTCCATTACACAACAGTTACAACTGACATAAATAATCCGTGATGAGACTTTATTTTGTCGATGGTTTAAACTGTCTGTGTTTTCAATGGTGCGTCGCTCTTTGATGACATCACAGAGGGATCAGCTCCACTCTTATTTTTCATAATTTCATCACAAACTGCAGCTTCACAAACGTAAAACTGTGTTAAATATTTACCACAGATGCCCTCCCACCGAACTGAGTCAGAATTAGAACAGAATTATAATCTTCACATCGACTTTAAATAATCGATTAGTTGCGATTGATCCATAAACGAGTCGTGTTTGGACTCATTTCTTTTAATTAAAGGACAGTGAGAATAAACAAGACAAACAACAACAGTTCATCAGAGCGGCCCCTCCCCCTCTGTTTTCCCATGATGCCGAGCGCTGCAGTGATTTACTGAGGCTCCCATCGATCGATGGAGCTGCAGATAAAAAGAGCTGAAATATTACCCAGCATGCACCGGGAGAGGCCATGACTCAGGCTGAGGCTGTGTCCCCAACAGCCCCGGCCTCCCCCTCCCCAGACGCCTCCCCCTCCCCAGACGCCTCCTCCTCCCCCTCCCCAGACGCCTCCTCCTCCTCCTCCCCTCCTGCTCCTCCCCCTCCCCAGACGCCTCCACCTCCTGCTCCTCCTCCTCCTCCCCTCCTGCTCCTCCCCCTCCCCAGACGCCTCCCCATCCCCCGACGCCTCCTCCTCCTCCTCCCCTCCTGCTCCTCCCCCTCCCCAGACGCCTCCTCCTCCCCCTCCCCAGACGCCTCCTCCTGCTTCATTCGTTTGTTTTTGCATTTGTAATTTTAAAAAACTTTTGAAAAAACACATAAACAAACTGTGGACCTGAGTCACCAGGAAACACCTGAGAAAGTGACACAAACAATCGAACGACTCCAAGTCAGAGCTCACACCGAGTGAAACAGAAACTCTGGCCCCTCTGGCCCCTGTAGCGCCCCCTCTGGCCCCTGTAGCGCCCCCTCTGGTCACTGTAGCGCCCCCTCTGGCCCCCTCTGGCCCCTGTAGCGCCCCCTCTGGCCCCTGTAGCGCCCCCTCTGGCCCCTGTAGCGCCCCCTCTGGCCCCTGTAGCGCCCCCTCTGGCCCCCTCTGGCCCCTGTAGCGCCCCCTCTGGCCCCTGTAGCGCCCCCTCTGGTCACTGCGGTCGTCTCTGGCCCCTGTAGTGCCCCCTCTGGCCCCTGTAGGGCCCCCTCTGGTCACTGCGGTCGTCTCTGGCCCTGTAGCGCCCTCTGGCCCCTCTGGCCCTGGCCCCCTCTGGCCCCTGTAGCCCCTCTGGCCCCTGTAGCGCCCCTCTGGCCTCTGGCCCTGTAGCCCCCTCTGGCCCCTGTAGCGCCCTCTGGTCCCCTGTGGCCCCTGTTGCGCCCCCTCTGGCCCCTGTTGCGCCCCCTCTGGCCCCCTCTGGCCCCTGTAGGCCCCCTCTGGCCCCTGTAGGCCCCTCTGGCCCCTGTAGCGCCCCCTCTGGCCCCTGTAGCCCCTCTGGCCCTGTGGCCCCCTCTGGCCCCTGTAGCCCCCTCTGGCCCCTGTAGCGCCCTCTGGCCCCCTGTGGCGCCCCTCTGGCCCCCTCTGGCCCCTGTAGCGCCCCCTCTGGCCCCCTCTGGCCCCTGTAGCGCCCCCTCTGGCCCCTGTAGGGCCCCTCTGGCCCCTGTAGGGCCCCCTCTGGTCACTGCGGTCGTCTCTGGCCCCTGTAGTGCCCCCTCTGGCCCCTGTAGGGCCCCTCTGGCCCCTGTAGCGCCCCCTCTGGCCCCTCTGGCCCCTCTGGCCCTGTAGCGCCCCCTCTGGCCCCTGTAGCGCCCCCTCTGGCCCCTGTAGCCCCCTCTGGACACTGCGGTGGGTCTCTGGCCCCTGTAGTGCCCCCTCTGGCCCCTGTAGGGCCCCCTCTGGTCACTGCGGTCGTCTCTGGCCCCTGTAGCGCCCCCTCTGGCCCCTGTAGCGCCCCCTCTGGCCCCCTCTGGCCCCTGTAGCGCCCCCTCTGGCCCCTGTAGGCCCCCTCTGGCCCCTGTAGCGCCCCCTCTGGCCCCTGTATCGCCCCCACTGGCCCCTGTAGCGCCCCTCTGGCCCCTGTAGGGCCCCCTCTGGCCCCTGTAGGGCCCCTCTGGCCCCTGTAGCGCCCCCTCTGGCCCCCTCTGGTCCCTGTAGGGCCCCTCTGGCCCCTGTAGCGCCCCCTCTGGCCCCCTCTGGCCCCTGTAGCGCCCCCTCTGGCCCCTGTAGGCCCCCTCTGGCCCCTGTAGCGCCCCCTCTGGCCCCTGTAGGGCCCCTCTGGCCCCTGTAGGGCCCCCTCTGGTCACTGCGGTCGTCTCTGGCCCCTGTAGCGCCCCCTCTGGCCCCTGTACCGCCCCCTCTGGCCCCCTCTGGCCCCTGTAGCGCCCCCTCTGGCCCCTGTAGGCCCCCTCTGGCCCCTGTAGCGCCCCCTCTGGCCCCTGTAGCGCCCACTCTGGCCCCTGTAGCGCCCCCTCTGGCCCCTGTAGCGCCCCCTCTGGCCCCCTCTGGCCCCTGTAGCGCCCCCTCTGGTCACTGCGGTCGTCTCTGGCCCCTGTAGTGCCCCCTCTGGCCCCTGTAGCGCCCCCTCTGGTCACTGCGGTCGTCTCTGGCCCCTGTAGCGCCCCCTCTGGCCCCTGTAGCGCCCCCTCTGGCCCCCTCTGGCCCCTGTAGCGCCCCCTCTGGCCCCTGTAGCGCCCCCTCTGGCCCCTGTAGCGCCCCCTCTGGCCCCCTCTGGCCCCTGTAGCGCCCCCTCTGGCCCCTGTAGGGCCCCTCTGGCCCCTGTAGTGCCCCCTCTGGCCCCTGTAGCGCCCCCTCTGGCCCCTGTAGCGCCCCCTCTGGCCCCTGTAGGGCCCCGCTGGCCCCTGTAGGGCCCCTCTGGCCCCTGTAGGCCCCCTCTGGTCACTGCGGTCGTCTCTGGCCCCTGTAGTGCCCCCTCTGGCCCCTGTAGGGCCCCTCTGGCCCCTGTAGCGCCCCCTCTGGCCCCTTTGGCCCCTGTAGCGCCCCCTCTGGCCCCTCTGGCCCCTGTAGCGCCCCCTCTGGCCCCTCTGCCCCTGGATGGCCCCCTCTGGCCCCTGTAGCGCCCCCTCTGGCCCCTGGATCGCCCCCTCTGGCCCCTGTAGCGCCCCCTCTGGTCACTGCGGTCGTCTCTGGCCCCTGTAGTGCCCCCTCTGGCCCCTGTAGGGCCCCCTCTGGTCACTGCGGTCGTCTCTGGCCCCTGTAGCGCCCCCTCTGGCCCCTGTAGCGCCCCTCTGGCCCCTCTGGCCCCTGTAGCGCCCCCTCTGGCCCCTGTAGGGCCCCTCTGGCCCCTGTAGCGCCCCCTCTGGCCCCTGTAGCGCCCCCTCTGGCCCCTGTAGCGCCCCCTCTGGCCCCTGTAGGGCCCCTCTGGCCCCTGTAGCGCCCCCTCTGGCCCCCTCTGGTCCCTGTAGGGCCCCTCTGGCCCCTGTAGCGCCCCCTCTGGCCCCCTCTGGCCCCTGTAGCGCCCCCTCTGGCCCCCTCTGGCCCCCTCTGGCCCCTGTAGCGCCCCCTCTGGCCCCTGTAGGCCCCCTCTGGCCCCTGTAGCGCCCCCTCTGGCCCCCTCTGGCCCCCTCTGGCCCCTGTAGCGCCCACTCTGGCCCCTGTAGCGCCCCCTCTGGCCCCTGTAGGGCCCCCTCTGGCCCCTGTAGGGCCCCTCTGGCCCCTGTAGCGCCCCTTCTGGCCCCTGTAGGGCCCCTCTGGCCCCTGTAGCGCCCCTCTGGCCCCTCTGGCCCCTGTAGCGCCCCTCTGGCCCCTGTAGCGCCCCTCTGGCCCCTGTAGCGCCCCCTATGGCCCTGTAGCCCCCTCTGGTCACTGCGGTCGTCTCTGGCCCCTGTAGTGCCCCCTCTGGCCCAGTATGGGCCCCTCTGGCCCTGTGGCCCCCTCTGGCCCCTTTGGCCCCTGTAGCGCCCCCTCTGGCCCCTCTGGCCCCTGTAGCGCCCCTCTGGCCCCTCTGGCCCCTGTAGCGCCCCCTCTGGCCCCTGTAGCGCCCCCTCTGGCCCCTGTAGGGCCCCTCTGGCCCCTGTAGCGCCCCCTCTGGCCCCTCTGGCCCCTGTAGCGCCCCCTCTGGCCCCTGTAGCGCCCCCTCTGGTCCCTGTAGGGCCCCTCTGGCCCCTGTAGCGCCCCCTCTGGCCCCCTCTGGCCCCTGTAGCGCCCCCTCTGGCCCCTGTAGGCCCCCTCTGGCCCCTGTAGCGCCCACTCTGGCCCCTGTAGCGCCCCTCTGGCCCCTGTAGCGCCCCTCTGGCCCCTGTAGGGCCCCTCTGGACCTGTAGCGCCCTCTGGCCCCTGTAGGGGCCCCCTCTGGCCCTGTAGCCCCCTCTGGCCCTCTGGCCCTGTGGCGCCCCCTCTGGCCCCCTCGGGCCCCTGTGGCGCCCCTCTGGCCCTCGGGCCCTATAGCCCCCTCTGGCCCCTGTAGGCGCCCCTCTGGCCCCTGTAGCGCCCCCTCTGGCCCCTCTGGCCCCTGTAGCGCCCCCTCTGGTCCCTGTAGGGCCCCTCTGGCCCCTGTAGCGCCCCCTCTGGCCCCCTCTGGCCCCTGTAGCGCCCCCTCTGGCCCCTGTAGGCCCCCTCTGGCCCCTGTAGCGCCCACTCTGGCCCCTGTAGCGCCCCCTCTGGCCCCTGTAGCGCCCCCTCTGGCCCCTGTAGGGCCCCTCTGGCCCCTGTAGCGCCCCCTCTGGCCCCTGTAGGGCCCCTCTGGCCCCTGTAGCGCCCCTCTGGCCCCTCTGGCCCCTGTAGCGCCCCCTCTGGCCCCCTCGGGCCCCTGTAGCGCCCCCTCTGGCCCCCTCGGGCCCCTATAGCGCCCCCTCGGGCCCCTGTAGCGCCCCCACTGGCCCCCACGGGCCCCTGTAGCGCCCCCTCTGGCCCCTATAGCGCCCCCTCTGGCCCCTGTAGCGCCCCTCTGGCCCCTGTAGCGCCCCCTCTGGTCACTCTGGTCGTCTCTGGCTCTGTTCCAGTCCTGGAGCTGTGAACACCCCTCTCTCTCCGCTCCCACGCCTCATCTGCATATTTAATCACCCCGCCCCCCTGCGTGCACCCCTCATTTGCATATTTAATTAAACCCCCCCCTCGTCCGCGTCGCCGTGGATACAGGCCTTTGTTTTAGGCCAGTGGAGCAGAGCGGGAGGACAGCAGCCGAGCGGGACCTGGAGACGCCGGGACAAAGTGACACCTGCCCCTGAGTCCAACCCACACCCCACACACCGCCGACCCACACACCGCCGACCCACACACCGCCGACCCACACACCCCGACCCACACACCGCCGACCCACACACCCCCGACCCAAACACCGCCGACCCACACACCCCTGAGTCCAACCCACACCTCCAAGACCTTTAAGATTTTAAAAAGTCTTAAATATAAAACTATCACTTTTATCCAGGGGCTGCAGGAAAACAAGCTCTGCTCCTTTTGGTTTATTCTCTAAATAAATAAAAATATAAAAGTTCTAAATTAAAACAAAATTAAAAGAAAATGAATCAATCAAAATGAATAATGTATTTAATTTACTTCATTTAAATGTAGATATTTTTCTAATTCAAATAAAACATGTTGTTTTAAATGACATTATTTTTTAAGAATTACATTTGCTGCACTTTGTGTCTTTTTTCTTTTTCCTGAACCTCGTCCTCGTTTGGGTTTGAAACAAAAGCCGTGTTTGATGCGTCACAATCGTCTTTAATCCTTCGTTTGTCGCAAACGAGACGCTATTTTTACCCTGATCCGGCTCCACAACCAGCAACTGGACCTGGACTGGACCTGGACCTGGACCTGGACTGGACCTGGACCTGAGACTGAGGACTGGACCTGGACCTGGACCAGGACTGGACCTGGACCTGGACCTGGACCAGGACTGGACCTGGACCAGGACCAGGACCAGGACCAGGACTGGACCTGGACCAGGACCAGGACCAGGACCAGGACTGGACCAGGACCAGGACCAGGACCTGGACCTGGACCTGGACCTGGTCTCTGGTCCTGGTCCTGGTCTGGTCTGGTCTGGTCCTGGTCCTGGTCCTGGTCCTGGTCCTGGACCTGGACTGGAGGTCACAGGCGGCTCAGATCGAGTTTGTTGATTTGACCTGAATCTGAATCCCAGACGTGTGACTCGTTCACTTCAGACGATTTATTTGATGGAACTACATTCTGACTTGTTTCAAACCGTTTGTGACTCGTTTCAAATATTTCTTACGCTGCAGAAAGTATTTCTAGATAAATTTAAACAACTTGAATCCAATATTTTAACCTTAACTTCAACAACTATGAATAATGTTCTTCTTGGACCTTGATTATTTCATTTGTTTAAAGGAGTTTGTGACGTGTTTCAGGTCATTTCTCCCTCACCTCTTGGTCAGTTTGCTCTCTCAGACTTTCAGGTGGAAACAACAAATGTTCAATCGGCTCCTAAAATATTTTATTGTTTCATTGAATCCACTTCATCCACAGAAATCTATGGGACGTTGTAAATTCAAAGGACGTTTTCTTCAAATGCATTTTTGTCCCTCGAGACATAAAGATCAGCCTGAAGTAGATCCAACTGTACAATCTGGACTCAACACATTTAGACCAAACACACAGAAGGATTTGTTGAGATCTGATGGTAAAATGGATTTATTGATGTTTTAAGTCAAAAAAATGAGGCGAAATTTGAATTTTTAGGACAATTTTCAGTCAGATCTAGTTTACTTAAAACTAAATAATAAATCCAAATCCTCTCTGTACATTTTTGTAACTAATCAAATGAACCAAGAAATGTAAACCTGGTTCTGTCCATTTTTCAGATTTAAATGTCCCAAATATGTGTGTTTTATGTGAGAAAACTGCCAAAAACCCACACATCAGATTTACTCTTCTGTTCCATAAATAAGGTTTATTTTCTGACGATAGATATTGAATTTTTGCAGTGTACAAAGGATCTGCCTGCACTGCAAAAAATGTGAATCTGTCCAAGTTTAAAATGACTTGAACTCATCATTTTATTTGGATTTGAGGAGTTTGGACTTTAATGGTTGATGTGATGCTGAATATTTCACTGGTTTCAAGGTGTTTTTGACTGAGTATTAGATCATTTTCCTCTTAAAATAATATTTTTTTTACAAATCACAGAGAAAAATACAAAAATGTGTAACAAACCAGGGCTCGATTATGGTAGAAATTATAGTCTCGGTCATTTTGGACAATGACTTCTGTCAAAATGATTCTGCAGAGAAAATATATCAGAATATAGTTTATTAATAATGTTTTATAAAAGTGTCACTTCTGAACAAAAGGACGCTGTGTTTACGGCTTTATTGTGACAGAGCAGCTCCTCTGACCCTCCAAGACAAATGTAAATGTATAAACAATACGCACTGTTTTTACTTTTAAATTCACACATAATGTACAATGTTCCTGTGTCGCCTCTGAGGCCCCCAGGGGCCCCGGACCACACTTTGGGAACCACTGGAACAGAGTCACTGAATCCTTTGTGTTTGATCAACTGTCCCGCTCTGAACGAAGGAACCATGTCCTGAACCTTTAATGAGACGTACATTTAACCAACGTCAAACATGAAAGAAAAGCACGACAAGCACCGCTCTGAGCCCAAGACCAACAAGACCAGGACTAAACCAGGACTAAACCAGGACTGAACCAGGACTAAACCAGGACTAAACCAGGACTGAACCAGGACTAAACCAGGACTGAACCAGGACTGAACCAGGACTGAACCAGGACTGAACCAGGACCAAACCAGGACTGAACCAGGACTAAACCAGGACTGAACCAGGACTAAACCAGGACTAAACCAGGACTGAACCAGGACTAAACCAGGACTGAACCAGGACTAAACCAGGACTGAACCAGGACTAAACCAGGACTGAACCAGGACTGAACCAGGACTAAACCAGGACTGAACCAGGACTAAACCAGGACTACACCAGGACTACACCAGGACTAAACCAGGACTACACCAGGACTAAACCAGGACTGAACCAGGACTACACCAGGACTAAACCAGGACTACACCAGGACTAAACCAGGACTGAACCAGGACTACACCAGGACTAAACCAGGACTGAACCAGGACTAAACCAGGTCTAAACCAGGACTACACCAGGACTAAACCAGGACTACACCAGGACTACACCAGGACTACACCAGGACTAAACCAGGACTACACCAGGACTGAACCAGGACTGAACCAGGACTAAACCAGGACTAAACCAGGACTGAACCAGGACTGAACCAGGACTAAACCAGGACTGAACCAGGACTGAACCAGGACTAAACCAGGACTGAACCAGGACTGAACCAGGACTAAACCAGGACTACACCAGGACTACACCAGGACTACACCAGGACTAAACCAGGACTGAACCAGGACTAAACCAGGACTAAACCAGGACTACACCAGGACTAAACCAGGACTGAACCAGGACTGAACCAGGACTAAACCAGGACTGAACCAGGACTGAACCAGGACTAAACCAGGACTGAACCAGGACTGAACCTGGACTAAACCAGGACTGAACCAGGACTAAACCAGGACTAAACCAGGACTAAACCAGGTCTAAACCAGGACTGAACCAGGTCTGAACCAGGACTAAACCAGGACTAAACCAGGACTAAACCAGGTCTAAACCAGGACTGAACCTGGACTAAACCAGGTCTACACCAGGTCTACACCAGGTCTACACCAGGTCTACACCAGGTCCACACCAGGTCTACACCAGGTCTACACCAGGTCTACACCAGGTCTACACCAGGTCTACACCAGGTCTACACCAGGTCTACACCAGGTCTACACCAGGTCTACACCAGGTCCACACCAGGTCTACACCAGGTTTACACCAGGTCTACACCAGGTCTACACCAGGTCTACACCAGGTCTACACCAGGTCTACACCAGGTCTACACCAGGTCTACACCAGGTCTACACCAGGTCTACACCAGGTCCACACCAGGTCTACACCAGGTTTACACCAGGTCTACACCAGGTCTACACCAGGTCTACACCAGGTCTACACCAGGTCTACACCAGGTCTACACCAGGTCTACACCAGGTCTACACCAGGTCTACACCAGGTCTACACCAGGTCTACACCAGGTCTAGCGGCTCACTTTCTTAGACAGTGAGATGAGCTCCAGAATTCTTGGCCTGCGTTCAATCGGAGCTAATCCTTGCCCTCGATTCTCAGAATAAACTCATTTATTTATTTACAGGAGACAGGAGCGTAATCAAGTCTATTCTGCACAGCTTTATTCTTATTGACAACTGCACCGTGGAACATTCAAACACGTGTAGCGTCACCACAGCGGTTTGTCACATGAAGTGTATCGTCTTTCAGTTAAACAATTCAAATAATCGTCCAGACGTCCAGTGTCATCTCCAAAGAGAAGAAAGTCATCATGTTTGTGAGACATATTTAACTCAGAAAGATTTATTTAAACCAGGGCTGTCCAAACTTTTTCCATCGAGGGCCACATATTGAAACATAGACCAAGCGGAGGGCCACAAATCAATCGTGAAACGTTCAAAAAGCTGCATTTATCTGATGTTTTAAGCTCCACCACATCTACATTCAGTCTCAGTGCCTTAATATCAGGTCTGTGCTGCACCAAAATGTTAGTTATTTAGGTTGGAATTGTAGAAAATCTGAAATGTGCTGTAAATAGTACTTATCAGGACAATGTGGGCCAGTTCACCAGGAAGACTAAGGGCCAAGAAAAATTGGTCTGAGGGCCGCATTTGGCCCCCGGGCCTGAGTTTGGACATGCCTGGTTTAAATCCATCAGTCGTCTGTGGAGGCCATTCATCGTTAGGTTCCTGGTTTAGTCCTGGTTCAGTCTTGGTTTAGACCTGGTTCAGTCCTGGTTTAGTCCTGGTTTAGACCTGGTTCAGTCCTGGTTTAGTCCTGGTTTAGTCCTGGTTCAGTCCTGGTTTAGTCCTGGTTTAGTCCTGGTTTAGTCCTGGTTCGGTCCTGGTTTAGTCTTGATTTAATCCTGGTTTAGTCCTGGTTCAGTCCTGGTTCAGTCCTGGTTTAGTCCTGGTTTAGTCCTGGTCCAGTCCAGTCCAGTCTTTTAATCCATCGGCTCAAGTGAAAAACCTGGGTGTTATCTTTGACTCTGAGCTCACTTTTACTCCACACATCAAGAACATCACAAAAATAGGTTTTTATCACTTAAAGAACATAGCCAGAGTCCGCCCCATTCTCTCTCGGGCCAACACGGAGACGCTGATGCTTTTATCTCCAGTCGTATAGACTACTGTAATGCCCTGCTCTCTGGTCTTCCCAAAAAGAGTATTGCAGGTTTGCAATTGTTACAAAACTCAGCAGCACGTGTCCTGACTAAGACCAGGGGGCGGGACCACATTACACCGGTTTTAAAATCACTGCATTGGCTCCCCGTGTGTTTCAGGATCGATTTTAAGGTTCTTTTACTGGTTTATAAATGTCTTAATGGTCTTGGGCCTTCTTATCTTTCAGAACTGCTTTTACCATATGAACCCTCGCGGCCCCTGCGCTCCTCCGGCAGCCGGCTCCTAGTCATTCCCAAAGTCAGGACACACACTCACGGCGAGGCGTCTTTTCAGTACTATGGCCCTCGTCTGTGGAACGGCCTGAGGAGGAGCTCAGGGCCACAGAGAACGTTCAGGTTTTTAAGAGCAGGCTCAAGACCCACCTTTTTAGTTTAGCTTTTGACTAATATTTATTTATTTTATTATTTATTTATTTATTATTTACATCGGTATTTTAAATAATTTATTATTTTATATTATTTTATTTATAATTGAGGCTACTTTTGATGTATTTTACATTCAACCTTAGGTCCTAGTGTTTACTTTACTATATATTTTATCTTTATCCTCCTTTATCTGAATCCCTTTATTCATTTTAGACTCTCCAGTGTTTCCTCTGAGGGGCCCTCTGTACTGGGAGCGGTGGTCGTCTGTGGCCCCTGGGCACTGGCTCATTGGCCCCAGGGGGAGGTTTGGTCTGTGCCTGGTCTCTCCTCTGGGTTTTGAGTCTGTGTCCTCTGGCTGCAGGCGACTCTCTGCTCCTGGTGCAGACGGCTCCTCTGATGGTGCTCTCACAGCTGGTTCACCTGCATTCAGCCTCATGCCCATTATCTTATTGCATGTATGTGTGCGTGTGTGCGTGAATGTGTGTGCATGTGTGTGTGTGCGTATGTGTATGTGTTTGCATGGAAGTTTTAATATAGGGATGGTTGGGCCGGGGTGGGGGTGGGTTTGGGGAATATGTATATATGTGTATATGTATGTGAATAATATGTGAATTGGAAAGCACTTTGTGTTACAATTATTGTATGAAAAGCGCTTTATAAATAAAGTTTGATTTGATTTGATTTGATTTGGTTCAGTCCTGGTTCAGTCCTGGTTCAGTCCTGGTTTAGTCCTGGTTCAGTCCTGGTTTAGTCCTGGTTCAGTCCTGGTTTAGTCCTGGTTCAGTCCTGGTTTAGACCTGGTTCAGTCCTGGTTTAGTCCTGGTTCAGTCCTGGTTTAGTCCTGGTTCAGTCCTGGTTCAGTCCTGGTTTAGACCTGGTTTAGTCCTGGTTTAGACCTGGTTTAGTCCTGGTTTAGTCCTGGTTCAGACCTGGTTCAGACCTGGTTCAGTCCTGGTTTAGTCCTGGTTTAGTCCTGGTTCAGTCCTGGCGTTACACTTTCACACTCTTATGACTATGATTAACACGTCGGGGCTAGCTCTTGTTTATTTCCCCGTGGTAATCCCCTCTGCTGCCAGCAGATGGAGCGCTAACACACATCCTGATGAGGGAGCGCCCGACTGACACAAACGTGTGGCTTCAGTTCATTATTTTAAACATGAGACGCCAAAGTAACGAGCGTTTTCTCGTTTGTTTGACCCGGTTTGACGCGGCGGGTCAAACGTCTCTGACAGAACCATCCTCACTCTGGTGTTTGTGACGACGCGCGGCAGACGGCGGGAGGTGGAGTCGAAGGGTTTGGAGTTTTGAGGTCGAACAGCTGCGGCTCAAACAGAAGATTTATTCATGTTTCACTCTGGGACGAAACACAACACAGCGACATGTGTTTGACTAAAGACACGAAATATTTATACGTCCAGAGCTTTAGATCCTCCAAACACAAGAAGAAGAATCCTCCAAACACAAGAAGAAGAATCCTCCAAACACAAGAAGAAGAATCCTCCAAACACAAGAAGAAGAATCCTCCAAACACAAGAAGAAGAATCCTCCAAACACAAGAAGAAGACTCTAAACACAAGAAGAAGAATCCTCCAAAACACAAGAAGAAGAATCCTCCTGATCCTCCAAAACACAAGAAGAAGAATCCTCCAAACACAAGAAGAAGAATCCTCCTGATCCTCCAGACCATAGAACTATAATTAAAACTAGAAGAAGAACCAAAATGGCCGCCCTGTTCCTCCCATGGATGTATTAAAAGAACTGGATAAGCCCCGCCCCCTCTGTCTGTGTCCCAGATTGATTAGTGGTCGTGTGAGGTACTGCAGCCTTTTTCTAAAATGTCACATTATAATCACAGACAGGACTGAATTATTATCAGTATTTAAATAAAATAGAAGGAAATGTTCTTTTCTACCGTTTATAAAATCACACAAATTACCGTTTTTATCTGAAGTGACGTCACACAAACATGTGTGAGTCACGTGAACGAGCGTCGGACGATACAAACAGAAGCTCGTGGAAAAGGCTCGACTAGAGACACCTGTAAGTTGTATTTTATTTCATTTCAGACGCTTCACGTGTGTCTAACATGAAGAACACAATTACAATCACACAAGCTAACGCTAACACAAGCTAACGCTAACACAAAGACCTGCAGCTGCTGGTCGCTCACGTCGCTCAAAGCATCATGGGGGAAAGCAAAGATGTCAGCCTCCGTATCAGGAAGTAAATGCGGAAGTAAGAAACTTTTTTGGGGTCATGTGACAATGAGCTCACTCCATAGGGATAAACAGGACGGCCATCTTGGGTTCATCTTCCAGGTTTTATTATAGTTCTATGGTTCCTCCCTGTGGCCTGAGCTCAATGACACATGACCCCAAAGTTCTTTACTTCCTGTTACTTCCTGATACGGAGGCGGCCATCTTTGCTTTATTTCCTGATACGGAGGCGGCCATCTTTGCTTTACTTCCTGATACGGAGGCGGCCATCTTTGTTTTATTTCCTGATACGGAGGCGGCCATCTTTGCTTTATTTCCTGATACGGAGGCGGCCATCTTTGTTTTACTTCCTGATACGGAGGCGGCCATCTTTGCTTTAGGGCGCCACGTGACCACAATCCCCCACTTCATATAAAAACGGTAATTTGTGTGATTTTATAAACGGTAGAAAAGAACATTTCCTTCTATTTTATTTAAATACTGATAATAATTCAGTCCTGTCTGTGATTATAATGTGACATTTTAGAAAAAGGCTGCAGTACCTCACACGACCACTAATCAACCTGGGACACAGACAGAGGGGGCGGGGCTTATCCAGTTCTTTTAATACATCCATGGTTCAAACTCAAGAAGAAGAAAGAACAGTGTACTTTTACATCTGCAACGAGAAACAGGGACTAAACCAGGACTAAACCAGGACTAAACCAGGACTAAACCAGGACTGAACCAGGACTAAACCAGGACTAAACCAGGACTAAACCAAGACTAAACCAGGACTGAACCAGGACTAAACCAGGAATAAACCAGGTCTAAACCAGGACTAAACCAGGTCTAAACCAGGACTAAACCAGGACTGAACCAGGACTGAACCAGGACTGAACCAGGACTAAACCAGGACTAAACCAGGACTAAACCAGGACTAAACCAGGACTAAACCAAGACTAAACCAGGACTGAACCAGGACTAAACCAGGAATAAACCAGGACTAAACCAAGACTAAACCAGGACTGAACCAGGACTAAACCAGGAATAAACCAGACTAAAACCAGGACTGAAACCAGGACTAAACCAGGACTAAACCAGGACTAAACCAGGACTGAACCAGAACTAAACCAGGACTAAACCAGGACTAAACCAGGAC